>CALYDD020000359.1:0-123788 GCA_944472135.2 Trichobilharzia regenti | reverse complement strand
TGAACCACAATGAGGTGGGTACGTACTGTCGATGAGTCCCAAACTAGGACAAAGCAGCTGTCCAGTACTCCCTAATGGTTTCCAGTGGTTCTCTAACCGATATCAATCCATGGTCAAAGTCGAAAAACAAATCTAATCCTTAGAAATTATTAGACATACTAACGACAATATATTGATGAAAGACAGAATTAGAAGAACGATTTACTTAGTGTTTCGCAGTAAGTCAGTAGTGTCATTCGTTTCACTTTTTTCATCACATAAAATGCGTGTTAGATAAGGTTTCGTAGAGTAATAACACTCTATCATTAGTGCATGAAGTCTCTTATGATTGCTTCTAGTTCAGTCTGATGAGAAGCAAGTGATGAACTGTGCTTTAAGAGGATTCTCAGAGTCTGAAAAGATGATATTCTCTAATTTGCTGCATGAGTTCAGCTGTCTATCTACAACAGTTTTAACAAAATGGTTTAGCAGTAGGCCACTTGCCCTACCGACATCTTTTGGTGCTCTTCAAGATATAACAAAGTATCTCTTAAGCAGCCCAGGAAAGATTAATTGTGAGCGATAAAGTAGGATGGGTAAAGTACAAGAAATAAACAAACAGTAAAAGTAGAGAATCACAGGAAGAGATCAATTCATGTAAATCACATTTGTATCTGAAAGTGAAATTAACAATCTGATATTTGGAGGGACTTAGTTAAAGACCAATCGATAAGGACCGCTGAATAATTTCTGACAAAAAGTTATTCACCTTGAAACATTCCGATTGGGAAGTAATCAGCAATGAAACAGTCAGATCATTGTCATACCTAACAAAATTGGCTTCATCAGAATGGCACAAGTTAGGTAAGAAGAAAGAAAACAGAAAAGGAGAAAGGAAGGCAGCTTGAGGATCACCGATCACAGTAAGGAAAGCAGTGGAAGACTTCTCATAACATACAATGTACTGCTTCCTATCAGAAAGGTAAGAATATAGTCACTTATTAATCCAGCACCCCGCTTGTGTCTCAGCAGGCTTGCTTAACAAAAATGGTCTAGGCATGTCAATCTGCGGTCAGACGGAAAACAAATCAATTCCCTAAAAACTAACTCATAAAAAGTAGAGACTATCGATTATCAGTGTGATTATACTAACCTTTAAAAATATAAACGTGTGGATGCCAGCTAATTATCTAAAGGAACCAGTTATTATTTGAGGTGTATGTTTAGTATGCAATCTAGATTTAATGTTGTCAGTCATAATCAAAATGACGGAGTCACCCCGGGATTTCTTTTAGGATTTCTCATAATAGACATCTCTATGGTAAGCTAGAGAAAAGTCCATTGGAAGAAAATTACCTCAAATCTGCATGTATATAAAAGATGTATGCACAATATCATTTATCACTTGTGATATTAACTGTTCAGCTGATGAACTCCTCAGAAAATTTAACAGTTCTCATTCGTCTGTATTTTTCACTATCGAAGAAAATTCGAATTCAACATTTCACTTTTTAGATGTTATACTGGATTGAAAAAAGACAGGATAGCACACTGAAAAGTCAGAAGCCAATCTTTACAAGGCAGCACATTCACTTCAACTGTCGGATACCTGTAAATAAAGAAGGAAACATTTTATCCTTGCTTTATGCGCCATAATTCGGAAAATTTGTTCTATTGATATGGTTTTTAGGGAAGTGAAGAATCTTCACATGTCCTAGAGGGTTTATTGAGAGAAATATGTGCAAAAAACTGCTGAAAGTCAAATTGCAGTGTTAAAGAAGACACTGCATTAGATTTTGGTATTTGGAGGCGATTCTATGGCTGAAGTGATTAAAAGTCATCAATCGAAATGTATTAAACCTGCATTTTATGATGCTAGCTTACACTTAATATGAAGTATAACCTAAAAATGCGTCACAAAAAGATTGCCGCTTTTGTCTAGATGTTGCAGATGTGTTTTCCGGAAGCCCACAGCTGAAAACTTCCGGGTTTGGTTGATGAAAAGTGAGCATAAGAAGAAGAAGAAGAAGAAGTCTGTCATCCGTGAACACCTTTTCGAGTTAAGTCATTCAGCCCCAATCAGTATATCCTTCAGAGTTATCTACAGGGCAAAATTTAGCCACTGAAAATGATCCCTTTTTCGCCATCAATGTATAGGCAAAGGTTTAGCTATGCGCGGACATAAAGCCCAAATTGTATGTTCAAAAATATTTTGTTAGACAGCTTTCTTTACCTTGATCAGAGTAATGCTCTTTCTATGTATTATTATTATCATTACATTATCATTCTTTCCTTTAATTCCTAGAGGAACATAGGGCTTAGCTGCACGTCTCCATTGCGTTCGCTTCTCTACCAACGTTTTCACCTGGCTCCATGTCTGTCTCCTCTTCACATAACCTCCTCCATATCACCCTCGTACTGACAACCAACTCGACGCCTCCCATTTTGCTTCCACTCGAGTGGTGGCCTGCTCGTGTGATGTCACTTGATGGCTTGTTTTCTGAGAGTATGGCCAATCCGTCAACTGCATTTCTTCCTGCATATTTGCTGCACAGTTGGTTCCTGCTGAGTTGGTTCGCTCCTAGAGATCCCTCACTATTGATAATCTTTCCCGGCCATCTGATATTGAGTATTGAGCGAAGACAGCTGTAGATGAAGGTTTGTAGTTTGTCCGATGTGCTCTTCGTGACGCGCCAAGTGTCTGATCCATCCGTATAGTAGTACTGACTTCACATTGGAGAGGAAAATCTGAACCTTGGTTTTCATACTGTTGATCTCCACACTGACTTGAAAGTAATGAAAGCTTGCCTTGCTTTCCGGATCCTTACTCTGATATCCTCGTCAGTTACGCTTGTAGTTGAAATGATGCCTCCCAGGTGGGTAGGTAGGTAGTTAGGTAGGTAGGTAGGTGAAGGAGGTTGCTTCTTTCTGATTTTTTCCATTTATGCTGATTGTTGTCTGTTTTTGTTGCTGTTGCTGTTGACCAGGAATCTTCATCACCTCTGTTTTCTCTATGTTCACCTGAAGTTCAGTCTTTGTTGCTTTTTCCTCTATCAACTAGTTACTTTTCACTTGTATATCTTCCAGTTTGTGGGAGGGATACCTGACATATATATTATCGGCGAAATACAGATCGTCCATGTTTTTGTATTGGTCCATTTTATGCTTGTTTCCCCGTTGCCCAGCCCGCCAGTGTCTGCTGCACTATCCAGTCTACTGAAATCAAAAAATTCATTGGAGACAGTAGGCAGCCAGCCAGTCAGCTTTGTCGTACTCTCCTCTTCCCTACTTCGAAGGATTCTGTGAGCTTCCCTTTTGTGGATTACTTGGCATGTAGCATTGTCGTACAATTGTTGGATGAGATGTGTAATTGTTGGCGGCACCCCGTAGTATGGAGGTAGTTGGCAAATCACATCTCGATCGACGCTGTCAAAGACCATTTCAAAGTCGATGTAGTTGAGGTAGAGAGGTATTATATCACCTGAATTCCTTATTCTTATCATTATCACACTTTTAATTTTCGATAACACTTGACCTGCTATTAAAATCTTTTTTTCTCTTGTTTATTGTTTCCGGATGATTATTCATCACTTAACTTATTCATTGTCAATCTTACTGATTACCTATTATTATTATCCTCAATTTTTCAGACATATTTATGGTTGATACATTTTGATTTACGATGTTTCAAACTGACGATAAACTTTGACCTCTGTTGTCAATCTGCATTGTTTATACACAGCTGCCTAAATAACTAACTGTACATCTGTGAAGTGAGGTTACTAAAAGAGGTCTCTTTGGCAACCGAGATGTCCATAATCTGCTTTAATTAAAAGCAACTAAGCTTTGTTGATTACGTAAGATGATTTCATTGTGTTCATTATTTCAGCTGCACTTTAACTCAGTTTATGTAAACATCTGATTTATCGTAGCGGGTAAGTAATACGGTGTGTCATTTTCTAGAAAAAAATAAACAATTAGTTAGTACCATTCCATGAATTCCAGATTCCATAATGTTTTATTTCATTTTGACATTGAGAATTAATCCCCTATTACTTTGCTAATACAGAAAGAACACAATTTTCAGCGAAGAGACTCTTTTCAACGAATTTATTATCAAGCTGTACAATCGTATATATATGGTTTTATGAAGAAATTATATCCGGTGAGGGAATTAGGTCAAAGGTGTAAATACATGAAATAATAATAGTATGAAATAAATTTAAAATATTTGTGATTAGGTTCATAGTTTAAGTCAAGTGGAACAATAATTAATGTCATATATAAGATAATACATCAGGTGTATAGATTTTGGGGAGAGGCATATAATTGTAAGATTAATAGACGAATGTAAAATGTTACGTAACATGGTGTGAAATTTGATAACATAGAATTTAATATTGTAAAAATAAAGATAAAAAGTATACACATGAATAATTTTTGGTTTAAAATGTCAAGTAGATCAAGTGGAAAAGATTCAGAATGAGAGTCGTAATAATAATAATAATGATAATAATAATAATAATCGAAGTAATAAGGGAAAAGTACATAGAATAATAAAATAAATAAATGTCTATCCCTCTACGGCCAAGGCAGCAGTAGGGATTGTACATACTTCTTTTGTACACAAAGGTCTGGCTTAAAGTCATGAATTGCCAAGGCCTCAGCTGTCTTTAGAAGTCTGTAACGAAGAAAACGCGGGAAGTTGGCATGAATTCTATATAAGACCTTGAAATCATGGTCAGGGTTGACCGCGTGACAGGAGTCGATGAGGTGTTCTAAGATAGAGCTTCGCACACATTTCCTTTCTCCCTTGTAAAACCAAGCTGGAATATGTTCTCGTATCCGTGTGGAGAGCATTCTCTGACTACGGCCAATGTACCTTGCTCCACAAGAGCAGGTGAACTGGTAGATGCACATGGAGGCGGTCAGACGGGGGAGCTTATCTTTTACAGAGGTAGAGAACAGTTTGCGGCTCGTGAACGTCATATGTAATCTAGCTGCAGGGAACGTTTTACTAACTGATTTAGAAAGACGATTTTTGAGCATATCAGAAGCTTGATCTCCTTTGAATTCCAAGTTCACGAATAGGGTTTTCTTTGGAACTGAGTCAGTGACCAGCTTAGACTGCTTATCTTTCATGTTGCTGTCAATAAATCGGTTAGGGTAACCGTTTTCTGCGAGTGTGGCTTTCAGGAAGTCCAGTTCTGAGTCGACGCAATCAGAACTACAAATTTTCCTTATCCTAAAGCAGAGTGAGTGTATTAAATTCCTTTTCCTGGAAACAGGCACCCAACTGTAAAAATTAGTTAGTTGTCCGTTCCATGTACGTTTCCGGTGGATCGATCTCTTGAGAGATCCGTCATTGCGTCTGCTAAGGCACACATCAAGAAACTGAATACTTAGTTCCGATTTCTTTTCAATGGTGAATTGTAAAGAAGGATGGCAGTTGTTGAAGGCGAACAAGACATCATCAAGAACTACGTTCTTATCGCAGATGACGAAAGTGTCTTCTACGTATCTTTTATAAATGTCAAAATGCCCGATGGTTTGACTAAGTTGAGAATTCTCCAGCTTTGCCATAAAACAATCAGCTAACAAAGGACCCAGTGGTGATCCCATGGCAATGCCATCTCTCTGTCTATAGATCTCATTATTGAAGGTGAACTGAACATTCAACGTGCATCTCAATAAAAAATCTTTGAGGTGGATTGTCGGTAAACCTATTTCCAAACCATGTGTATCAATATACTCACATAAATAGCTAACAGTTTCCATGAGAGGAACATTGGTAAATAGCGACGTGACATCTAATGAGAACAGGACTTTTTCTGAGACATTAAATTCTTTAATACTATCAATAAATTTAAACGTATCATCAATGGAAAACTTAGATACTTGCCTTCTGACTGGTTCCAATATTTCGGCTAGCCATTGAGCGATTCCATGATAAGGAGAGCCCGCCATATCGAGGATTGGACGGAGGGGTAATCCTGTCTTATGTATTTTTGGTAGTCCATACAAACGTGGTATAATGGAGCCTACTGGTCTGATGCGTTCGTATATTTCTGACGATATTGCTGACTTATTCCTCATATTCTTTAAGACATCAGTCAGTTGATTTTCAATTAAATGTGTCTTGTTCTTTTCACCGTCGGGTTTGGCGAATTTCGTTTGGTCAGAAAGGATCGCTGAGATTTTATCATTATAATCTTGGCGATTCATAACTACGACACCCCCACCTTTGTCTGGACGGCATATGATAATATCATCATTCTTCTCTAGCTCTTTCAGTTGGTCTATATGCTCTTTAGTCAGACGATTATTCGAGCTAGGTTTTGAACTAGTATACTGATGACAGCAATCAAGAACTGTGGATTTAAAGTATTGGAATTCCTCAGGTGATGTGGGTGTAAGATCGTTGGTCTGATTAATAAGATTTTCGAATTGCACTAATACAGAAAGTTCGAAAAGAGTTTGTGTCTGTAGACATCAACATGCCTTTTTAAGAAAAAAAAACTTTAGAAACAGAATGAATTTGTACGAGAGGGGATAACCATTATTAGAAAGAAAGACTTGAAGGTAAATTAGTAAATTACTCAGAATAACGCTTGGTTCAAAAATCAGCAGTTGTTTGAATTTTGTCTTTAGTCAATTCTAATAAAAGTACAGAACTTTCTCCCCGAGAAAAAGACACAAAGCCCCCTCACCAAGTCAAGTTATAGGAAGCAAAAGAATCTATATCCTTTGAAACTATCTGGTTTATGGGGTCATAAAAGCCACATTATTTTAAATTCCGCAATTTTTCCGCACTTTTGTTCTTAGCAAGGCTTATCTGCAATGCATAGAAAGTATGTACTTCTTTAGAAACCTATACAATCAGATATTCTGCGTTTTGGTAGATGAATTTCGTAGTTGACGTCTTGACTGTTTGAGATAATAACTACTGTTAAGTTATCTAGTTCTGATAATTGACTGAGATCCTACTTAAAGATTCATCAAGGACAGTGTTCAGTTACTTTAGATTACGCAAGATATAGAGAGGTGATCATTCCTTCAAATAAATGTTAGCGTGAAATAACAAACACATGAAGACAATCCTCTATTTTTTCATTAAGGATTCAAATATTTAAGTATGTAATCTTCACAAAATCAACTGGGTGCAAGCATTGTTTAAAAGACCTAGAACACCTTGTTGTACTGGTGCTCTGAAGAGAACAGAAGAGAAATATTTACTAATTGTTTCCAATGAAAATGGATACCCATTAAATTTCATCCAATGACTGTCTAAAGTCAAGTTAAAATGCCAGCAAGAAGCCATCTCAGAAACCACAAGAATATTCACTCATCTTACTTCATATCTACAAAATTTCTGAAATAACAGCTAGAATACCCAAATTATTCGAAATAGATGTTACACATAAACTAGCTCATTCATTCAACACTTTGCGAACCAAAAGACATCAGTTAGAGAACCATTGGAAAACCAGTGGGGAGTACTGGACAGCTCCTCCGTCCTAGTTTAGGACTCGTCAACGGTACACACCCACCGAGGTTCGAACCCACGACCTTCTGGTTATAAGGCGAGCTAGGTTGTAGACCATTAAGCCACTGGGACCCGATCGAATGACCGGTGCATGAATTCCAAATTCTGCCAATTCATGACATACCTCGACCATTTCGCAGTGTTTTCTTCGATGAGTTATTGCCTCACCTTCAACCTGCTGTATCCTACTGGTCACGGCTTCTCACTCGAACCCTAGGTTATCTGCCTGAAAAAGGCCAGTTGCTACTGAGTCTCAGATCAGTTTTCAAGTATTGGTTTTCCAATGGTTCTCTAACTGATGTCAGCTCATAATGAAATCCTCCTACTCTCTACATAACCAATACTTGAAGATCCAACTATATCATTCATGGAGAAGCCGAATAAGTTCAGTGCATACTGAGACCCGGCGCTGAAAATGTTATCTAGAAGGACGACAACAGTTTCGGAATTAAAGACTATCCAGCTCAGAGGACACAATCAAGTTGAAATCAAACATGTTGCATTACCTTTCAGTTGTTAGCTCTTAGGGATTTGATAGATTTCGATTTTGATGGTGAATAAATAGACTTCATTCAGGAAGTAGTTGACTGCTGTTGCCTTCCTTTTTGTGAGTCTTCATCAGTACTCACGGATAAGCCTTCCTCTAGAGACTGAAACCCAGAACTCGTATACCATTCAGTTACTGTCCCATCAATTCTAACATCTGTCAATTCGTGACATACAATGCGACTGCCATTTTATTAAGTTGAGAGGCCACCACACACACACACAGACACACGGACAATTTCCATCCTTATCCTGAGCTAAATACCTTCTCTACTGTACTCTTTACAGACCGATTACTAAGTTTTTTTTGAAGCACACCACAGTATTTGCAAAATGAAGAGGGTTGTGATGAATAACAGATTTATTATCTTCGATTTTGTTTAGATCCCATCATACTCAGTCTGTTCATCAAATAAATTCTTAAAAGTGTGTGTGTGTGTGATAGGGAGAGGGGGAAAAATCAGCTCACTCAAGCCTACTCTTCACTCTATTCTAAGTGTTTACATCAGAGTATTATTATTATTATTGTTATTTTTATTCCTAAAGTAAATTGAGTATACACAGAGTAGGGGAAAAGAAAAACGCATGTATCCCTTAGATTTTTTTTCTTTTGCATAAACAAACAGTTAGTCAGTAGCAGTAGATACAATCAGTTTCCTTTTTCTTCTTCTTCTTCTTCTTCTATAGGTGAGATTTTTTCCGAAGAACTTTTGAATAATCATCATCTCATTCAGAGGTATTCAGGTAAACTTTAATCATAGAGAAAATTGTTTGGATACAATGAATTTTTCTGCATGATTTTTCTTCTTTTTTAAAAAGTTCAACCTAGAAATTGGATAAGTAAACAGATAAAAAAGTCATTGGAATGATTTAATAGATAAATAGTCAGTCTTGATTCAAGCTTAATCACAAGTTGAAATGAGTAAGAGAATTACTGAAAAAAGCTAAGAAGTACTGGATAGATTTCCCGTCCTTGTTTGAGACTCTTCAGCAGTAGACACCCAACACTAGGGTTTGAACCCAGGTTCTTCCACTTATGTTGATGACAAATTTTATTGTCTGTGAAAGCAGATCAAAAGCGGAAGAAGACATGTTGATAAAATTCAACTCATGCCATCCAAATCTCAATTTCACAGTAGAACACGAGGAAAACGATACTATTAAATTTCTAGACGTTCTTCTGACCAAAATGAATGATGGCACAATCGAAAGATCTATATTTAGAAAGTCCTCATGGACAGGACAGTACATGCATTTCAAGAGCTTTGTTCCAATCGAATACAAAAAGAACTTAGTCAGAACACTGTTCAATAGAGCACGAAAAATTTGTTCTGACAGTACTTTTGAACATGAAATAAAATCTCTGAAAGGATATTTTATCTAAGAATGGATATCCTCAGAAGTTCATTATTAAATACTCTAAAAAAACTACCCCTGCAAAACAATTCAAACAGTTCCGAAGAAACCTGTCTATATCAGTTTGCCGTTCAAAGGAGATGACGTACAGGAAGTAGTGAAACGAAGACTTGACAAAGCCAATAAGAGGACTTATTTTCTTAACAGCACCAAGCGAGTGCTTCAACAATCTGGGAAAGACCAGTCGCCAATCCTCGACACTTCAAACTGCATATATCAATTTGAGTGTGTTTGTGGTAGCAAATACATAGGTCGTACGGAAAGGCGATTGTCTACTTGCATGATGGAGCATTTGCCAAAATGGTTGAAAACAGCTGAGTGTAAAGTGCCAAAATCCTCAATAACAAAACATCTTGTGGATTACGGACATGATATCGACGCGGTCAAGTCATTCACCATTGTCAGCAAGAAGAAGATGCTTGCAATTGCAGAGGCTTGTGCCATTCGAATTTACAAACCAGCCCTCTGTATGCAAAAGGAGATGATCGTGACTCTGAATCCACCATGGTAATACGTTTTACTTATTATCCTCTACTTGTTACTACTATTATTCTACCTCTTCTTCTTATTATTGTTATTATTATCATTATTATTATTATTCTTGATTCATTTAAGACTATGCTTTATCAGTAAGATTATCTTAACTCACTTCAACACTATTACTTAAATAAAGTATAATTACTGATATTAACACTATTACTATTATTATTGTCATTATAACTTTTACTATTGATATTAGGCTGTTTGCAATTCTGGTTATATTCCCTAATGACTAATTGTTTATCTAAGTGATGTAATTGAAGCGTAATGCAATTTATCTTAATTTTGATCTCTGATACTCTCTCTCCCCTTATCTATTTAAACATGACCTGGAAAACATTCGCACGTGTCTTTCTGCATGACTAATTCAATGTAGTTTGTTTACTTATCAGTCTTATATCTCCCAATGTAATTTCAAAAGTATATATATCCGTGTATGTGGAGTATTCAGCTGAGAAAGAGTTCTATCGAAATTTGATAAATTCATTAAGTCATCCTGCTTTATTAACCTTTGTTGTTGCTTGTTTTAAATCCGTATCGGGAAATAAATTTTTTCAATTCTTCCGGTTACTAGGTAACCTCGAATATAACTCATTTGATAGGACCCGATGCAATGGTCCAAGAGTTCGTGCCTCTACAAATTCATGATTTTAGCCCGACCACTAGCCAATGTTATTGGTGACTATTTTTCCTCACGCCTGACCCAGTGGACCCCATCGTCCAGGACTTCTCACTAGAACTCGAGGAGACTCTGTCCAGTATTCAGTCACTAGTAAGCATCAGAATAATTTTTAACGGTTAATTTGTAGGGATTTCATTTGTTTCAAGCTTGACCACTGATTGATGTCAGTTAGAGAAACATTGAAAATCAGGGAGTACTGGTTAGCTTTTTGATCTAAATTTGGCCCTCCTCAGTGGTATGCACCGATTTGACGAAAGTGAAATTCATGGGTCATTGAAGAACCTAGAAGACCTGGATTTCGCGCATGGATGATTTATGTTTGATGTCACACAAAATCGAAGACTTACAAGCGAAAATCGACAAACTGGTCGAAGAAGCAGTCGGCGAAGACAGGACTCCAGGTGAACATAGACAAGACGGAGGTTATGAAAATAACCAACCACCACCAATAACAACAACAGCAGCAGCAACATCCGGCGCCAATCACCATCAACGGAAGGTATTTGAAAGAGGTTACTTCATTCACTCACTTATCTAGCATTGAGCATTGTCTAAACTACAGGAAGTCGGAACAGACGAAGATTTCAAATCGAGCGAGAATCGGGGAGGCGAGCGAGAAACACATTCATCAACCTGAAATCAGTCTGGAAATCTTCGTCACACAATTCAGCATCAATAACAAAATTCGGTCGGATTTTCAATACAAACGTGGTCAAGTCAGTCAGTTCTTCTATACGGATCACTAACTTGGCGGGCGGTTCACAAAGAATATTTCCAGCAGCCTATTGCAGATCTGTATCAACCAACAACTGTCTTCGCTGGATCTATACTGAAGATCAATCAGATGGCCGGGCCGGAAAGAATCACCAACAAGAAACTATGGGAACAAATAAACAAGACAAGAACCAATCGCCAGCCAACAAGTATGCAGGAGATAGTGGAGATGGATGGATTGGACATTCGCTGAGGAGGCCGGTTGGTGACATCGCGCGTCAAGCCCTCGAGTGGAACCCGAAAGGGAAGCACGTGGCGAGTGGGACGTCAGTGGGAGGGTGACATGGAGGAGATCGTGTGAAGAGGAGTTGAAAGAGTCTGGACTAACATGGATGCAGGTGGAAAGTACAGCAGAAGGAAGACAGAAGTGGCAAGTGGAGACGTGTAGTTGTCGCCTTATGTTCCACTAGGAACCCAAGGGAACAATAATAAATAATAATAATATGGGTCATTGAATCAGGTCCCAGTGTCTGAATGGTCTAAGAGATTGCCTTGTAACCAGTATGTCCTGGGTTTGGACCACGGTGGGTGGGTACTGTTAAAGAGTCCTAGACTAGGATACAATGGTTGTCCAGTACTCCCTGGTTTTCCAGTGGTTCTTAAACTGGTATCAGTTTGTGACCAAACCTGAAATAAATTAATTCTCCAGAGGATAACTGTTGAAAATTCAGTTTTGCATACAGAAGAACTAAGGTGTGGTTTCGGAGTAAATTAGTATCTTTTATTACCTTAGAGGTAACTGGTATCGTTTTCGTATATACAAACTAAATCGTCACCCTGATAGACTTTTGTAGGCAGTTTCATGAAAGATAAGTCAAGAAATACAGTCGTCACTACTGCTAAATTTTACGAAGATAAACATGTTTATATACACTTACATTTAAGTAGAATATATGTATCCAAGTAACAGACTTGGATCTAGGATCTTAGAATTCCCCATTTAAATAACCAGTTGGTCTATATCACTTTTTATATAAGGAAATTTCTAATAATAAAGAGGTTTTAGCTCAGACAGATAATCTGGATGTGGCTGGGTGACTGTTCCCTAAGCTTAGTGGCTTTTAATTGCTAGATTTTCGTTCCTCTCCTAGACATCATCTTCAGTGCCCTCTCTGAGTGTGAACTGGATTTATTCGGCTTTCCCATGAATGGTATAACTGGATCTTTTGACAGCCTTTATCTTGATATTTTGTTAATTTGCATCATCAGTAATTTTCGTTTTTACTCACCTGGATTTCGACTCCTTTGTCATTTAGCTTATCAGTTATTACTTGATAAAAAATAATGTCTGTTGATCGTAGATTCGTTTGAGTGTCAGGCTTTTAGGAATTCCCTAATATTTTTGGCGTCTATGCTATCTAAAAGTTGAAATTTGGTCAGCACGTGATTTTTCTTCCCTGAATCTAGCTTGTTCTGCGCGAAGTTTTGCACCCAGAATGACATATTTTCTCGCTTGACTTATACATGAGCATGATTCGCTGTCAGTTCTTTCAGAGGCCTAAGTCAGCCTTCTTTAGCAGTTAGACAAATTAATCTTTCTTCCGACCAGAAAATACCTTTCCTTCCTTCCAAAAATTTCGTAATGTTGGCCTTACAATATCCGCTGCGGTCTCCTGATCAGTTTTTAGTGCTTCTAGAGGAATTCCGCCTAGTCCTGCTACTATCCTGGCTGCCATTCATTAGGCTCATTGCACTGAGGATTGGTGTTCACTGGCATTTAAATGACTGTTGGCGGTATTTCTGGAAGAGTTAAAGGTGGCAGTTGGTTCAGGAGTCGTTTGAATTGATCACCGCGCTGCTCCCTTAGTTTCTTTTCATTTGTAATTAGGTTCCTTTCACTATTTTTCACTGGTTTATTCTGTGTCGATTTCTTCCTAGACTACCTGGTTTACTGATCTGAGGTCTTCTCCACCTACAAGCTGTTCTGCTTCAGACAACAGTGTCTCTAACAATTGTCTTTTGTCTTTACTGGAATTCTTCTGCACGACTTCATTTACTTTTGTCTTCTCCATGTTCAGCTGAAGTCCTGTCTTCACTGCTCACTTCTGTCAACTCGTTGATTTCAGCCAGGAGATCAAGTTAATTCCTGCAGACTGCTATAAATGAATAGTATACAATAGTATCCGAAATATCCCTCTTTTTCTGACTTTTATTACTGACTACATCATAATTCCTTCAAATAAGTGATTAATTAGTTTTTACAGATCCATTTGTGTATAGATTAACATTTACGGTTTCCGACGTAATACATGTACTGTCGTTGTTGTTGTTGTTGCTATTGTTGCAGCTGTTGTCGTAGTCATTTTTGGAACCTAATTACTTCTACACAATATACTACATCGAATATATTGTCAGATTAAATCAACAAATTACTCAGTTGTTATTTACATAAGTGTGTATACGCGTACGATCAAGATCTGAAGTGAAGCCCCTGACAGTCAACACATTACTGAAATGGTTTAGCTAATTACACACACATAGATATATATAACAACAACACATCTGAATACTTGATGCGTTTAAGTGAAAAGCTTTTTCGTCAAAAATTCTAGTTATTATTATCATTATCACCATCATCATTGTTATTATTTACTTATTTCTTCCTTTATCTGATCTGATCATAAGAGATGTCCTATAATTTGTCACATATTGTTATTATATTTGCAGTGTAAAGTGTTTTGCAAACTTCTGGTAGAAACGCCATGTCATTGTTATTATTATTGTTGATTAACAAGAAGGTAAGATGGTAGTATTAAGCGAGGTATTTTCATACAAAAAAAATAATCATGGGTTAGCCAATACATCCATTTCGAGTGGTTTATTCCTCTTGTAGATAAACTAAATCTCATCAGCACCCTGATGTTTCGTGCTGGAAGTATCTACACAACTGACACACTTGACGATGAAATCAGGAAAATAGGAAGCTTATTATTCGGAAAACAGATATCCAGAAAAATGCGTGAAAGTCTCCATGATGAGAAAAAGTAGAGAGAAATGCCTGAAAACTGTGCAGAAGAAACGTAAATATATATACGACTTTAACGTTCAGTGAAGACGTAGAAACTCCGTGAAATAGTGGCTAAAACATTCTCTACCACAACACCATGTTTGAAATTCACCACTAACTGAGTCTGGCCACTTCAATGTGCATTTGTAAGTTTAATCGCTCTTATGGATGGAGACAGTTATATAGGTGGAACGACTCAGCATACCCATCATCGCCTTTTCAGCATTGTTCAACGTGAATAGGTAAAGGAGTCGTAAAAACAATCAGACATTCCACACTGGCACACCATGTGGATAGTTAGCACAAGATACACAAAAATTTCGCCTTCACAATTCTGTACATGGTGCAAGCTTATTTTGCTTAAGTTTGTATGCCTTCGATTGCTAAGCATAGATGAGGCAATCGCCAGAAGAAATTTCTAGCTCACTCTTTATGTTCAGAAATAGTTTGTTTGATTCTTTCAACCCAAACCTAGAATAGTAACCTCGCCCAGTAAGAGGCAGTCAGTATGAAGCTATCGACTAGGGCTTCGTGCTTATCAGCACCGGTTTGCAAGGGACAGAAGCTATTTTCAAGGAAATGATATCCTTTCGGTAATTCAAATTAATGTCACCCAGTGCTGTAATTAGAGACAATAATCCATCAGTTTTTGCATACAATAGAAATGAGTACATCAAATTTTTAATATTTTAAACAAACAACGCAGACCTCGAGAAGAAAGAAGAATTCTACAGGCAACTACAGGCAACAATGGACAATACTCCAGCTGGCGACATGAAAATACTAATGGGAGACATGAACGCCAAACTGGGACCAGACAATACGGGAAGGGAACTCATCATGGGTAGAGAAGCTCTAGGAGAAATGAATGAAAACGGAGAACTCTTCGCCGACTTCTGCGCCTTCAACGAACTGGTGATTGGTGGCAGTGTATACAAGCACAAAGATATCCACAAGGCTACATGGGTGTCACCAGACGGGCAAACCAAAAACCAAATCGACTTCATCTCAATCTCAAGGAAGTGGAGGCGCAGCCTACTGGACACAAAAGCAAGAAGAGGAGCAGACGTTGGCTCAGACCACTATCTCGTACAAGGGACAATCCAAATCAAATTAAAAGCTTTCAGGGAATCAGGAGCTGCAGATAGACCACAAGCCAAGTTCAACACTCAAAAGCTGAAGGACCAGGCTACAAAGGACATCTTCATTGCAAGCATAAAGGACAAAGTCGAGACACAAATCAACACTAGCGAAGAGGTCGGCGTTGAAAAGCACTGGAACAACTTGAAAACGGTGTGGAGCCAAACCTGCATAGAAATTCTAGGCAGAAAAAAGAGACAGGACAAACAGTGGCTCACTATGGACACTTGGAAACTAATAGAAGAGAGAAGGACAGTGAAGCAAAAGATTATCCAGTGCACGGACGAGCAACAAAAACAGGAGCTGAATGCAAGCTACAATACACTGAACAAAAGAGTGAAGAAAAGCGCCAGGGAAGACAAAAGAAAATATTATGAAACCATGGCAAACGAAGCAGAACAAGCTGCAGGCAAAGGAGACCTCGCCACACTCTACCAAACAACTAGGCACCTATCGGGCAAACGTTCGACACAGATTAAGCCAATAAAGGACGACAATGGAAAGTCAATCACCAAAGAGGTGGAACAGAGAAAGCACTGGGTTGAACACTTCAAAAGACTTCTAAATCGTCCGCCACCTACAACACGTCCAGCAATACCAACAACGGAAGCAGAACTACCAGTGAACACTGACCCCCCGACGAAATCAGAAGTCCTGAATGCAATCAAGATGCTTAAAACTGGGAAAACACCGGGACCAGATGGAATCCCAGCAGAGGCTTTGAAAATAGACCCAGAGACAACAGCGGACTTGATGACACCACTACTGGAGAAGGTGTGGAAAGAGGGCAAAGTACCCGAGGATTGGAAGAACAGTTACTTATTCAAACTTCCAAAGAAAGGAGACTTAAGTCAATGTAAAAACTGGCGTGGAATTATGCTTCTGTCCATTCCAAGCAAGATACTAAGTCGCATCATCCTGGAGAGAATCAAACAAGCCCTAGATGAAAAACTTCGTCCGGAACAGGCTGGATTCAGGAGAAACAAATCATGTATTGATCAAATCGCCACTCTACGGATCATCATTGAACAAAGCTTGGAATGGCAGTCACCTCTCTATCTCAACTTCATCGACTTTGAAAAGGCCTTCGACAGCGTCGATCGAGAGGTCATTTGGAAACTACTTCGCTACTACGGGGTCCCATTGACAATTATACACCTCATCCAACAGTTATACGACAATGCTGCATGCCAAGTAATCCACAACGGGAAACTTACGGAAGCCTTCGAAGTGAGGACGGGAGTGAGGCAAGGCTGTCTACTATCACCAATGATCTTCCTGATTGCAATTGATTGGATAATGCGACAGACAACGGCAACCAACGAGGGAACAGGCATAAAATGGACTGACACAAAAGACTTGGAGGATCTGGATTTCGCCGATGATATATGTCTGATTTCCCATAAACTGGAAGATATGCAAATGAAAAGTAACAAGTTGGCAGAAGAAGCATCAAAGATAGGACTTCACGTGAACATAGATAAAACAGAGATGATGAAGATTCCTTGCCAACATCAACAGCAACAACAGACCACAATAAGCATAAATGGGAAGAACCTGAAAGAAACAACCTCCTTCACCTACCTGGGAAGCATCGTCTCAACTACAGGCGGAACTGACGAAGACATCAAAGCCAGAATCGGAAAAGCAAGACAAGCTTTCATTACTCTCAAATCTGTGTGGAGGTCAACAGCAATCAGCATCAAAAATAAGATCCGGATTTTCAACTCCAATGTGAAGTCAGTGCTACTATACGGATCAGAGACTTGGCGAGTCATAAAGAGCATCTCAAACAAACTTCAAACCTTCATTAACAACTGTCTCCGCTCAATACTCAAGATCAGATGGCCAGAAAAGATCAGCAACAGGGATCTCTGGGAGCGAACCAATCAGGAACCGATTGTGAAACAAATAGGCAGAAAGAAATGGAGATGGATTGACCATACGCTGAGGAAACCATCAAGTGACATCACTAGACAAGCCCTCGAGTGGAACCCGAAAGGGAGGCGGCGAGTTGGTCGTCCAAGGGTGACTTGGAGGAGGTCATGTGAAGAGGAGATGAAAGCATGTGGGCAGACCTGGAGCAGGGTGAAAAAGTTGTCAGAAAACCGAAGTCAATGGAGGTGCGCAGCTGAAGCCCTATGTTCCTCTAGGAACTAAAGGATACAATAATAATAATAATAATAATAATAAATTTTTAATATTAGGTCATGATTTTGAATCTCACTTCATCGGTGGGGAGGTAGCTAATTGATTCTGTTTGTAGCGACCAAAATCAACGTGCCGTGCCCTTCACATTCTATCGCACAGAGATAACCAAAGAGATCACTGAACGGCCTACTATAATGACAGCGAAAAATCAGTTATTTGCAACAAAATCCATGGTAATATTTAACGACAACAATATATCAAAAACTCAAAATTGCTAAGACACTTCTGTTAAGCAGATATATAGATCAGATCAGTTTTCCAGTACAAAACAAGTACTGTGGAACTAAGTTAGTTAGACAGAAATCAACCCTAAGAAGTACCTGAGAATCAAGTAGAGTATTCCCAACAAATCACCGAAAATACCCATTGAGTCATGAAGAAAATAAAAGACAAATTCAGCGAAGAAGATTCGCTTTATCGACAAAATCATCTTCATGGACCGCCTGTACAGTCGTATTCATCTATATTTAGCAAAAATGTATAGTAGTCTACTATTGAGTAATAAGCTAGGGGGTGACATAATTGATATAATTACTCGGAAGTAGCTTTAGAAGTAAAAAATTGAAGATGCTTTAAATGCAAATTCATTGAGGATAATAATATAGACGTGTGTGTTCCGATCCACTACTTAAAGGAACTACTATTGAGGTTCGATTCAAGTTCAACAAAACGCTTTATAGACAAGGAGATGGAGTGACAATCGGGTCATCACTGAGCCCTTCACTTGTAGACTGCTTCTTAGCAAGTTTGGAGAATAGTATGTTGCGGCCTACTATCGAAAGTTTCCATTTGTATCAAAAATACATAGATGAAACTTTCATAATAGGTGACGAGAATACCGACAGCGAAATGATAACTAAAGAGTTCAACAGTTGCTATCATGCAATCAAAATGACATCGAAATTCCATTTTTTGGATGTTTTTCTAAAGAGGAGATCTGATGGTTCTCTTCAAAGATCGATCTACAGGAAAGCAACATGAAATGGTCATAACACGAATCTTCATAGCTGAGTGCCCTTGAGAAGAAGGAGAAATCTGTTCCATTCCTTATCTTCAAGAATAAAAGGGATTTATTCCAATGTTACAATTGACGTAGCACTGGAGCGACTCAGACAGGTCCTCATAGAGAATGGATACCCTCCAAGATTTATCGAGAAAAACATGGGGTTAAAAGTAAAGCCTGAAAGAACCCAGACGGTGCCGACGAAACTGCTACTTATGAGGGTTGAGTTCGAAGGTGATACCTCAGCTGAGGTCCAGAAAAATCGCTTATGCAGATCACTGAGGAAAGCCTTCTTTACGGCTGAGCTACGTATCAATTTCTACAGCCGACAAGTGATCAATGGATGTGTGAAGGATAAACTGCCGCTTTGGACTGGGCACTTCAATGTGTGTTTATAAATTCCCTGTTCGTGTGGAGCTAGTTATATTGGCCTCACAAAGCGCACACTCTTCAAACGCATCTCTGAACATTATCCGACATGGTTAGCAAAGGGAAAGTGTAAGACAACTTCTAGCTCAATTCCCGAGCATTTAGTGAACTCAACCAGAGTCGTCTCTCAAGATCACCTACAAGATGAGGCCAAATGGTATAAAGGGCGTCAGGTTTCGGTTTCTGTGTATGGCGGAGGTGCTTGCGATTCGTCAATTAAACCGAACTCTGTTTGCCCAGTCTCTTATTCTATCTTGGTCTTAATCTCTTCACTAGTCCTTCCCTGTATAAAAGCTTTTAGTTTTTTAATTTTACTTTTAGTTTTACTTTTACTTTAATAATTAATTCACTATTATCACTCTCATGTGTTCGTTTTGTACATTTTCACACCCTCGTCACACTTGTTCAACTAAAATTAAACTGCCTGCATTCTCACTCAATAGCATTTTAACCTTATCAAATTTCTGAGACTTTCTTCCTTTGTTCAGTTGAGTACTACGTAATTTACAACCTTTATTTTTCCCTCTAAAGCCATTTTCGAGTAATTATATCAATTATGTCACCCCCACCCTATTACTCAGTGTTATGTACTCGTCGTCAATTTATTGTTATGTACTGGTCGAGAATTTAATAGTCCTGGCGCGAGAAAGACGGAAATCAGAAGACCACTAGGTTTGCGATGATACTTCTATTTCCAAACACAAGGAGAATGCAAAAAGTGGTATCACACCAAAAATAAGTGGACACACAAGATTGTGTGAGCGAAATATATATGAATGTCCAGACAAGTGTGTGAACAAATCAATAGACAGTCTTAACATGAATGGCTAATTAAAATGGAGTGTCGATCCATATATACATAGCAAAATATAGCAGACATGTCAACAACCACACATATAATATGGATATCTGTCACCAAGCAACGGACTGTCAACAAACACTCATATTATATATAATATAAGGGGAATATACATTGTTAAAGGAGACAGGTTCATCAAAGTGAAATGGTCACAGACTAAGCGAGCAACAGAAAGAGAGATCACCATACACACACATATATATATGTGGATACATATCACCTCCCCTTTTGAGAAGATTGATGATTAGTAGGATGTTTTCCTGGGGGTTTATCTGGAACCTTTGAGCTTGTTGTTGACGTCTGTCATTTCGTCTGCCTGTTGGGTTTGCGGCTTCGGCTTCGTCCGGAATTGTCTGACATTTTATGCTTCTTGACTGCATTGCATAGAGAATTTAGTGGGACATCAGCCAGATGCAAACGATCGAACCAATCAAGTCCCAAAAGATTTAAATCACTCTTAGTGATGTAGCAAATTCCTGTGAATTTGGTATTGCGGAAGGAAACAGAACATTTGAGTTCACCAATTAGTTTGAGCCGCCCACCACAGGCGCTGAGAAGAGTCTGGGAAGTATTTCCGATTGGTGGTCTTCCAATATTATTCCAAAGTTTCTCTGATATAACAGTAATATCAGAAGCGGTATCTAGCTGCAGACGTGTATCGTGACCATTCATCTGAAGATCAAGATATTTCCGCATACCTGGTGTTGTGACTTGACAGGTTGCGAGTAGACTCAATGATCTCCTTGGAGATTTAGGACCAACAGTTTGTCGAGCTTTTGCTGGATTATGATATCTGGTTTTGCGTGGCTGAAAAAACCATTTTTATGACCGATGATCTTGCACTTGCTGCAACGATGATTTTTGTATGTGCAAGACTTTACAAAGTGCCACCGCCACAATGCCAGCATGGTGATGGTGGGGTCTTCTTTGCAGTATTTTGTGAAGTTGGACGAGTACGTGTAGATTTCCGCGGAACATTAGAAGAAGGTGGGTCAGAAGTGGATGATGAGAGATTTTTGCTCTTTCGTATTGCATGAATATCAGAGCTTCTCGAAGGTGTTGATTCGACCAGGTGTGTGTCTTTCTGCAGATTAATCAGCCGTTGATATTCATCAGCTATGTCATGTAATGTTAACTTAGGATTTTGTTCTAGCTGGTTGAGCAGTCGAGTTCGGATATCTGTGAAACGAGGAGATTGAAGACTGCATATGAGAATCAAGGCTTTGAATTGATCATCTGTTAAGGACCTGAGTCGAAATCTCTCACATTCTCGGTTGACTGTGCCAACGTGAGTAAGAAAATCATCATTTTTATTCATTGCCAGCTTGAGGCAACGATAACGTATACTGAATAATGAGGAGTGGTCTCCAAAATGTTCACGCAGCAGCTTTATTGTATCATCGAAACACTTGTCACGTGGTTTTTGGGGTAAAATTAGGTTGCAGTACCGTTCATATTCTGCCGGACCCAATTTACGCAATAACACTCGCACCTTCCAAGCATCGTCTTGTGAGGCGAGATCAACTGTGAATAAATCCTCATAACGTTGATACCATGTGTCAAAAGTGACATTAGCCTCTGGGTCATAATTGAACTGTGAAATACTGTTCACAATTCCGTCGACAGATGGTAGCACGGTATGATTCGGATTGGTTGGAGGTGAAGTTGGACCAGTCTGTTGGTTGACGAACATTTCCATTAATTTCATTTGTCGTTCAAATAGTAATTCCAATTTATAAGGATCCATAGTTTTCCCCGTCGCCAATTTGTTATGTTGCTGCTGCTGAGTGGTTAATAGTAGTTTTCCCCGTCGCCAAATTGTTATGTACTCGTCGTCAATTTATTGTTATGTACTGGTCGAGAATTTAATAGTCCTGACGCGAGAAAGACGGAAATCAGAAGACCACTAGGTTTGCGATGATACTTCTATTTCCAAACACAAGGAGAATGCAAAAAGTGGTATCACACCAAAGTGTCACACAAGACTCAGTAACGGACTATTATTCATTTTCGGTAAATATAAATACGACTGTACAGCTTCTGAAGATGATTTCGTCGATAGGGAAAATTTTCTTCACTGAATTTGTCTTTTATTCCCAACAAAGTGAAAGGAAAATTCTCTCAGCAACAATCATGCAGCAAATACTTGCCACAAACAGTTTCAGGTCACACTATGTAATGACCAACCTTGATTTCATTCAAACAGAAGTACAAGCTTATAAAAACGCACTATCAACACTCCCACACAGTCACAAAGGGTAAGAATTAAAATTAGGGATTAAATGGGAACAAAGTCAACGGGTAATAATGCAAACACCAGAACACTGAATGATATTGAGCCCGGGAGAAGTGAGGATAGTAATTACAAAGTTAGCTGAAATATCCAAATAATTATCAATATTGTGGATAGACCGTTCAGCAAGGATTTTCTAAACAATTACTTCGTTACAATGTTAGCCTTCACATAACAGGTATAACTTATCAGCTACATGACTAGCCTTCATACTTGGGATGCAATATCCGAAGATTAACCTTAGTCAACTATGCCGACGACTTTCTTTTCTATGATTATTTCACAATGAATAAAACAAAATACATCACCATCATCAACAACAGAAGACAAGACACGGAAGGTACACTTTTCGTTAATCAAACCTCTGTTCATATCTATACAGTTCATATTCGCTAACCAATCACTGAGGGTGTGATTTCGGTTTACAGCAAACGAAATGAAATAGAGTGTTCAAATATACATAGTATTCTCTTGTTAATGCAGTATATAACTGTGCGAAATGTATTCTGTCTGCAACATCAAATAGAATGTTCAAATAGATATATCGTATTCTCTTGCTAATGCCAAACTGAACCGTGGGAATATGTGAGAATAATATTCCGTTGGCACAAGTTGTCTGTATCACACCACCACACTTGTCCTCCCATCAAAACTTTCGACTGAAGTTGGTTTAATCATCTTGGTGCTGTCTGCTTTGTTAGCTCGTCTTGATGTATCGAGTTCCAAAGCTTGCTGACGTTCACCCTCTCCTCTTTGTTTGCATTTCTGATCGTCTATACGTCACCCCGTCTCACCGTGACCATGTATGGTCCTTCCCATTTTGGGAGAAGTTTTCATGACCTTGGCTCGTGTCCACCAGTGTTTCACCTCACACCATTATATGCTACCGTCGTCCAACTTCCCAGCAGCGTTTCAAGTAACAGCCTCATCGCTGACGGTTCTTGAACGCCACTCAACTGCACAACTGCCTCAAAGTCCTACCTGATGATCCATTTGTCTCCATCAAATACTGTAGGGCACAGGATTTCCATTTGTCGGAAGGCAGCGACTCTAAATGTAACAACAGAAGACAAGACATGAAAGCTAAGGTCGATATTTCATTAATCAACCGCTGTTCATATATCCACAGTTTATATTAGTTAACCAATCACTGAGTGTGTGATTTCGGTTTACATCAAACAACATGAAATAAAATGTTCAAATATACATAGTATCCGGTTGCTAATGTCGAACTGAACTGTGGGAATATGTGAGAATCATATTCCGTCGGCAGACATTGTCTATATCACACCACCTTCATACTACTTTTCCTCTTGAGTATAATCATACAAAGCGGGTGACATCAAACAAAACTAACTAACCGGCACGTATTTTGTGTTATTACTACCAACTACTTGGTGGATACTATCCAGGGGCTTTGAAGTAATCCTACATCTAAATGATAAATTTGAGCAGTTATTCTTTCAAGCGACAACCACAACAACAACAAAGCAGTGAACTGACGTCCCTTAATTACCGCTGATTCATTCGGGAACAAAAGTTTTATTATCGACGAAGTATGAACCAAAAAAAAAATAAAAGAATAAACTCTAGGAATTCAATCTTGAGTAGATAACCGCTGAAGATATCTGTGTAGTTGAAAAAACACTGACTGCTGTTTGCAATATTTTCAAACGAAATGTAAGACGGTAATTTTATGAATAATACGTTGAATAAGAAACTGATTTGTCGGTAGATTAATAACGTGACATTGAATTCTTTTTTTCTAATTATTCTTTAAAGGTTAATCCTCCATTAACGTCAAAATGGTAGACAGATAAATGATTAAGTTGTATTGTATTCATAGGCATAGAAGAGTCGTACTGACTACGCATCAGTCCCTATTCAGCATTCTTTTCAGCTAAAACGTTTTCCTGAATTCAACAGATTTTATTATCATTATTATTACGCATTTGGATAGTAGGGCAAATTGATACAAATTATTTGTAGTAAGACAGTCAAACTTTAACAAATTACTTATAAGTAACAGAGAGAGTTCAGCTGTTTATTTGATAATGAATATTCTCCTCAAGGCTTGGCTAAATCACTTAGTATGCAGTAAATCTACCACAATGGGTTTTAGTAGCACATTTGTAGTGTGCAACAATAAAAGTCATGCTTACCACCTACTCAAATTAGTCAACGACACACATACAAATATTGAATTCATTATGAAACATGAAATTAATGATCGAAGGTTCCATTTCCTTGACATTATCATGCAACACCTAGAAGACGGTAGTCTCAAGAAGTCAATTTACCGAAAGCCTACATGGAACAGACAATACTTACATTTTAATAGTTTTTTTCTCCAAACAGCTATAAACGAGCACTAGTCAAGACTCTGTACTATAGAGCGAGGAGAATATGCTCTGCAGAGAAACTAGAGGAACAATTTACGATTCTCGAAAAGATGTTGAAAAACAACGGTTATACTCAAAGATTCATTAACAAATATGGAAGATGTGAAGGCTCAAAAATCAAATAAATCACAGCGGGAAAAAGCCTGTCTTCATTCACCTAGATTTTAAGGGTGAAAACATTGCAGCAATGGGCAATAGAAGACTGAGTGCGTCACTAGCCAGAGCCTATCCTCCAGCTAAGTTGGTTCCCATCCATCGAACAACATGCTCTTTGTTTCAGTAAAAAGTCGACAGACTCCCATTTCATGTTAACTGCAACTGTATATACAAATTTACGTGTATCTGAGGGAGCAGTTACCTAGGGAGAACAGAAAGAATGGCACACTTTCAATTTTCTGAACACGTAGTAAAAAGCCTATATCTAGAGGTATCAACTGCTTTCAACAGTGCCATTACCAAGCATCTTCTTGACATGGGTCATGGGATGGACGTTACAAGATCGTCCAAAGTTATCGAGAGACAAAGGAGCTCAATTCTCCTCAAGTTTGCCGAAGCGATTCTCATCAAATGTTTGAAACCAGATTTATGTATTCAGAAAGAAGCAGTTATTAGTCTTTCCTTGCCCTGGTAACTATGTGTCTTTATTGTCTCTTTCATTTGACTACGTAATCTTTAACTTTGACCTCACCCCTTATACATAGTGTAATTTTTACATAGTATAATCTCTGAGAAGAACATTCTTTGCAGCAACGCTAAGAATAGTGTTCTCCAGTCGCCCACTGATCTGCAGAAGCCTCAAGGACAAGATCCCGCATCTGACCACTTCTATGTGCATATATCAGTTCACCTGCTGCTCCGAAGCCAGGTACATCGGTCGTTCGACGCGCACCCTGTCCAAGAGGATTCAAGAACACTATCCAACATGGTTGCGAAAAGGCAATAGTGGTGCAATAAGGAGTGCGATAATTGAACACCTGGTTAACACTGACTATTCCATTTCAACAGATGCCTCCTGCTTCAAAGTAATCTACAGAATCAAGAATAACCTATCAAAGGCAACACGGTTTCGTCTTCTTTGTATCGCTGAAGCTCTGGCCATTCGCATAGAAAAACCGGAGCTGTGCATACAAAAGAGGATTACTCAACCACTTGTACTGTCATGGTAACAACCTTTTTTTGTTTTGATTTCATTTGAGTTTTTTTTTATTTTGATGACTTAATTTTGTTTCATATTAGTTTGTTTATTAGATATATCACACAGTGAAACAGTATTATTTACTGGCTGACTTTTCGAACAAAATTTATTATTCATAATTATATCAATTGTAATCACACTGTTTCACTGTGTGATATATCTAATAAACAAACTAATATGGAATTACTTACTACCACAGTGCCCAAGTTTTACACATATATTAATTTTGTTTCTTTGTTTGTTCTTTAATTGCTTAGAATTCTTGTATTCATTCAGAACTCTTATGTAATTTCGTATTATCTACTTTGTTTCTAATGTGTATCCTGAGTAAAACTCAATCATCAAACTATTCATATTATTATTACATAACTTCTTTTAAGAATTGTTTGTGACAACTCGTCGCCTTTGTGACTACCCTAATTTGATTAACACCTAATTTTCGCGACTTGTATTAACAATCTTCATCTATTTAGTTAAAATAACCATAACCAATTGTAATTTTGTTTGACAAACTTAATGTCTTCAGTATGGAAAAAAGGCGAGGAGCTGTCGATGAAAGCCTGCAATAGCCTGTTGGAAATTCTTCACATGAAGTTGGCAGCAAGTCTCTGAATCATGTAGAAGCACTGGCTGACCCGACTATAGTGTCGAAAATCTGGATCGTGTTCCTTATTCTGAGTGCAATAGACTTACAAAAACATACCCACAACAATAAGCACCAATCAATATCCACAGAATTCATTTAAAACACGTCGCTTCCTTCACTTATCTTGGCAGCATTCTGCCAACTACAGCTAGTAAGCATGGATAAAGATGTCAAAAGTGGTTAGAATTGGAAAGGCAAGGCAGGCCTTCACCACTCTGTAATCAGTTACGAAATTTACTGCACTCGGGATAGAGAGAAAAATTTAGATTTTCAACACTAATGTTACGTCAGTCAGTTCTTCTATATGGGCCAGAAACCTGTAATACGCGTCATGGTAAACATTTCCAACAAGCCACTGAAGACTTTTATCAACATCTACATTCTCTGGAACCATACTGTAGATGAAATGACCAGTCAAAAAGAATTAGCAGCAAGGAACTCTAGGAACTAACCAATCCACGTCCTGTTGCTCAACAAATTTTCTGAAGAAAATAGAGATTGATTGAGCACACTATGAGGAGACTGTTGAATGACATCGAACATTAGTTCATTGACCGATTGGAACCTAAATGAGAAAGCACAAGCTGAGCATACGTACGAAGGTGATAAGAAGGAGATCATGTGAGAAAGACATGAAAGTTTATGGCCAATCGTAAGGCCAACTGACGACGACTGTAGAGAACAAGACAAAACAGAGACGCGCTGCTGAAGCTCAATGTCCCACTAGGAATAAAAATAACCACAGTGATAGTGCTAAGTATTTTTACGTCTTTTCATATTGGGTTTACTGATATCTCTTGGTATATATATATATGTCGCGAGTTACTAGAAGTTGGAATAGAAGTGTCATTGAGTTATTTTCTAGTGGCTGAGTGGTCTACAAGTAACCCAAAGGTCCTGTGTTCGAACTCCACTAGGTGTGTACCGCTAAAGGGCCCCGAACCAGGAAGAAGTAGATGTCCATTACTCAAAGGTTTAAAAATGTTTCTCCAACTGATCTCAAATAGTGATCAAACCAGTAAATAATCAAATCCCTGCTAACCAACACTTGATCAATTACATTTACCAAGGGAAAGCAAAATTGACAACAGTTTCATAGTGGATGCATAAATTTAGTTTTAACCACACATCTTAGTTTAATCCAAGAAAACTGAGACTGAAAGATGCCAAAGTGCTTTGTGGTACTATTGTAACAACAGAAGACAAGGGCCGGCAACAGATCATTTTATTACGGAAATCAACACGTATTTATATATATTTCCTGTACATTATTATAGCTGATTCAAGTAGACAAACGCAGTCTTCTGATTGGTCGTTTCTCGGAAGTTAAGTACACAAAGCAGGCTTCTGATTGGTTGTTTCTGGTTTCTCGGAAAGTGAGGCCATCTATCTTCGAATCATATTTGCCCACGTTAAGTCTGCTGTGATTGGTTGTTGAATCAGCCTTGCTCATATTTTCTCACGGCTAATATTAGTGACCTAGACATTGACGTAGATTAATGTTTACCAATTGGCTAGCAGCCTGCTCTCACCACACTCGTCCCCCGTCAAATAGCTTCGTGCGCAGACGTTCCGACCTTCTGGGTGCTACATCCCCTAGTTGAGGATTGTTACTGCCCGGCTTGTCCCACTGTACCCATCGTTGGAGCTGACTGGCGTTAACTCGTTACTGTTTATCACCTCTTCGGATGGTATATACTTGACCCCGTCTTTTTGTGATTGTGTACGGTCCTTCCCACTTTGGAAGGAGTTTCCGTGAACCTGGCCCGCATCCAACTGTATATCCTCTGTCTCCACACTTCACTTGGTCCCCGACAGCAAAGGTAATGCACTGAGTCTTTCCTTTCAGCTGAGACCTCGCGACATCACTTCGCTGCTTCTGCATTACATTCTTGACTGCCTCTTTCCGCTCTGCTTTTAATTTCGTCGTACTCCACTTTTGGTGAATGGGCCAGGTCTCGTTGTGTATCGGTAATCGTGGTTTTCTACCATACATCAGTTGAAAGGGTGACTTCTTCGTTGTTTCCTGAGTGGTAGCACGATGTGTTAGTAAAATCAGTGGAAGCTCCGTTTCCCAGTTACCGCCCTTCGAGGCCAGCCACTCCTTCAGTGTACGGTTGTTTCTCTCCGTTAGGCCATTCGTTTGTGGATGATATGGGGTCGTTCTGATCCTCTTGATGCCTAGCTGTTGCAAACGGGAAGTAAACTCTTCACTCTCGAAACAGGGACCTTGGTCTGTCAGTATTGTCTTCGGTACGCCGTGGTCTGCAACAATGTGTCTAACTACTGCATCTGTCACGGTTCTTGCACGTTGGTCTGGGATTGCTACGGCGTCTACCCATCGTGTCGCGTGTTCCGTCATCACCAAGAGGTACTGATTACCATTGGATGTCTGAGGAAATGGACCCATGACATCTACGGACCACAAGTCACCTATCGAATCGACTGAAGCGGTGGTCGTATGCACCGGTCACCTTTCATCAGCTGGCACCGTGGACATCCAAGTACGTATCTTGCTACGTCTTCTCTCATACCTGGCCAGTACATACTTTGTCTTAGGAGGTCGGTCGTTCTGGCCACGCCTGTATGCGCTAGCTGGTGACATTCTTCTATCATGTCGTGGCGCGACGATTGAGGTATGACAGCCAGCCAGCTTCCGTCGTTCTCTCGCCAGGTCAGAGTCCCGTAGGCATTCACTCTGAGTCGATCTCTCTGTCTGAGTAGTGTGGTTAGCTCCTTACTCGCCGTAGTTTGATCCACTTCTATTCCGTTGGTGATCACCTGTATTACTGTGTCGTCCAACCTCTGCCTGCGTGCAAGTCTTAGTGGGTCTTGTTCTACTGCATGCACTCCGTAAGCGACCTCGGGCAACTCAGACTCATCTTCTGGTCTCGATAACAAATCTGCCAAGACATTTTCACTTCCAGGAACGTGTGAGATCGTAAAATCGTACTCCTGAAGACGCAACATCCACCGTGACAACTTCCCCCGTGGGTCTCTCGCTGTCTTCAAAAATTGTAGCGGCTTATGATCAGTTTCGATGTGGAACCGCCGGCCGAGTAAATAAGGTCTCCATTTGTCGACTGCCCATACCATTGCTAAACATTCTTTCTCTATCGTTGAATACTTTCTCTCTGTGTGTGTCAAAACCCTACTGGCATACTCAACGATTCCCTCGTCCTGTCTTAGGACCGCACCTATAGCGTAGTCACTGGCATCTGTGCACACTGTGAACTGTCTTCCTGGTACAGGTAGTTTTAGCGTCATTTGTTGGTGGTCGAGCAGCTGTTTAATTCTGTCGAATGTCCTCTGCGATTCTTCCGACCAAACAAACTTTGGCTCACCTAGTAGCCTGTATAGAGGGGCTGCTATCTCATTGAAGTTCTTCACGAAGCGATTATAAAACGCTGCTCTACCCAAGAATTGTCTCAGTTTTCTCTTTGAATTCGGGGCTGGAATCGTTTTAATCGTCAAAATTTTCTCCGGCAGTGGTTTAATCTCACCATTTCCCACTTTATGTCCCAACAGAGTAACATTCTTTTTGGCTATCTGGACTTGGTTTTGTTGACGCGTAGTCCAAACTCTTCGATGCGTCGCAGCACGGCTTCTACATGGTTGACGTGATCGTTTTCGTTTTGACTGTATATGACGAGATCATCACCATAAACCTCCACGTTTTTCAAGTTCTTAAGTAATAGCTTCATCAGTCGTCTGAACGTAAACGGTGCACCTGCTAGTCCAAACGGCATGCGTTTAAATCGATATTGTGTCTGACCCACGATGAAAGCCGTCTTATCTCTATCACCTGGTTTTATCGGTATCTGCCAGTATCCTGAGCGAAGATCGAGAACCGAAAACACATTCGCGCCTTGCAGGCGATCTAAAGTTTCTACCACTGTTGGTATGGCACACGGTCTTAACTGTGTCATACTGTTTAACTGTCGAAAATCAACACAGAATCTATACTTCCCATTCGCTTTTTTTACTAACAGCACTGGCTATCAGCTTCTTCAATAATATCATCTTTTAACATCTCTTGCACTTGTGGCTCCACTTCGCTTTCCAGATGACATGGAACTCTTCGCGTTGTAAATGACCTTATTTTTGGATCACTTAGCGGAGTTTCATGATTCACCTTATCGCAATAACCGTATGGGTCGCCATCTCCAGTGAACAGATGATCGTATTTATTAATTAACTCTGTCATATTGTGTACCGTCGACAGCTTAATGGCTGCTATCTCGCTGGTCTCATACATGCTGATATGTCCGTATTTCGTGATCACAACGTTCGCTTGCGTGTCGATTATCGCACCAATCTCCCGCAGAAAATCGTTCGCTGTAATTCGGGTACAACAATGAAAGGAAACGTCACCTCGCAGCCGCCAACAACGACCGTACAGTTCGATCTACCCGTGATACGCAACACATACCCGCCTACTGTTTGTACTGTCAATGAACACGGACTAACACTCTTACATAAGTTCTTATGTATAACGACACGGCCGCCCCTGTATCTAATAAACATACTACTTCTCGATCATTCACTTGCAAATTCGAATATACAGCCCTTTCTCAATAGCCCCCACTAAATCTAGTTTTATACGAGAGAAAGAACAAGTATTATACCGTCTGAAACTTTTCCTTTTTCGCCTTTCTGGGCAGTATTTCCTCCAGTGTCCCGGCTTACCGCATTCAAAACATCGGTCTTTTCTATCACCAAACTCTAACGCCGCCACTTCCCGCTGCAAAGCTTCAATTTTCTGCTCGTATTCGTTTGGTTTTGGTTGCCCTATAGCGGCTACAGTTGTGCTCAGCAGCTGTCTGGTCACCTTCGCCAGCTCACTAATATCCATCGGCTGCTTTGAGTTAACCAGTTGTATTCACTGAGAAATGTGGTCTGGGACACTCTCGATGAATTGGGAAGATAGTAACTGCGCTTCTGATTCTTTATCCAAAGTGGGAGGCGCACGTCGAAGTAGATTCGTCAGTTTCACCGCCAACACTAACGGGTCTCCATCAGGTCCCAGCTTCATTGACCGGAACTGCTGCATTGCTAGCTGTCTGTCTGTTGCGCTGTCAAACTCCGACATCAGTCGTTCAACCAATTTCTTCCAAGACGCTGTGCCATTTGACCTGTCTACGCTGTCATATGCCGCCTTCACTTTGCATCTCAACAGCGTCCTCGGGACAACTGCCTTCACCGCCTGCTCCTTGACACCCACCAGATCAGCGACGGCCTCGAAGTCACGTAAGAAGCTCCGTATGTCTCCTTCTTCAAAGGCAGTTGGCCATGGGATCTTCATTTTTTAGAGACAGCGACACCAAATGTGACAACAGAAGACAAGGGCCGGCAACAGATCATTTTATTACGGAAATCAACACGTATTTATATATATTTCCTGTACATTATTATAGCTGATTCAAGTAGACAAACGCAGTCTTCTGATTGGTCGTTTCTCGGAAGTTAAGTACACAAAGCAGGCTTCTGATTGGTTGTTTCTGGTTTCTCGGAAAGTGAGGCCATCTATCTTCGAATCATATTTGCCCACGTTAAGTCTGCTGTGATTGGTTGTTGAATCAGCCTTGCTCATATTTTCTCACGGCTAATATTAGTGACCTAGACATTGACGTAGATTAATGTTTACCAATTGGTTAGCAGCCTGCACCACACTATTACTCTCAATCTGTTAGAAGTCAGCTTTGGAATTGATGCATAAAAATTCTTTAAGATAATTAAATTTCAGGTTAGCTTCAGCTTGACACATGTCACTGATTCAGTTGCGATTAAATGATTACAATCTAATTCATGCATCCGTAAGAAAACTATTTGCATTATCATATTTGGTTACTGTTCTTATTTTGATATGTCCGAACCTCCTACCCATTTCGTGAATACTACGTCCTCAACCCGTAATTATACAAACTGACGAGTTATCCAGTAATTATAATCCTATTTTGTCTTTTCTACCCGCCCTTCTGTTTATTATACTTAGTAATTTTATTAATTTGATCTTTAACCGGAAATAATTCCGGAACTTTCTCACGCATTTAATACAAATACACAAATGCACAGCCTAGTTGATGATTTCGACGAAAAGCACATTTTCTTCCTTGCGACCGTTTTTTTAATGATTTTAGTGATCCAGTGTGTATAATCCTCTTCTGTTAAGGAAAAAGCTTGAATGGAGAGATTACTGATCGCACGTAACATTAAAATTACAACAGAATTCCATGTTTGATCACCAACTGGCTTCAGTCAAAGAACCATCGAAAAGTAGGGACTCTTCGGCAGGCCATTGGATTCCGTTTCCAGTGACCGAATAGTTACCGGGTTCGCCCTATAACCACAAGATCCTAGGCTCGACAGTTGTGCGTACAGCTGAAGAGTCCCAAAATACGATGAAACGATTGTTCACATCTCCCTGGCTTTCAGTAACTCTCCAAATGAGGTCATTTCATGACCCATCTTGAAATCAGTCATATCCCTGCAAATCAACCCTTGAAAATAACAGAAGAAATGATAGTTTAGATAGCTTTGCTTCACTGTTTTCCCCTGCTCAATTGTTACTACTCATATAAACTTTTGGCTCTTATACATTTCTTTTTTTTATTCCACATCAATTCTCATGCTAATGTAATTAAAATTAAAATTTATGTGAATAGAAATTATTTCCCATTTCGCTGTTTATTATTTTTCTTTGTTTTTTTTTATTATTTTGGTTAAGTTTATCGAAAATAGAGCGGCGTGCATGCTTCTTTATCGTTGAAAAAAAAGGAAAGACCGTAAGGAATTATTGACTTTACATTAAAACGCTTGAACCGCACAACTGTTTTTCCTCGTGTCAGTTTTCTTGGAGGAGGAAATAATCATTGTACATTGTGGCTTTAGCTGTAAATGTTGTTCTATTTTTATTCCTTTACAGGATTTCATCATGAGCTGACATTGGTTAGAGAACCATTGGAAAACATGGGAGTACTGGACGGCTGTTTCGTCCTAGTTTGGGACTCTTCATCAGTACGCACCCCAGGAATTCGAACCCAGGCCCTTCTGATGAAATCCTGTAACCAATTGTTTAAATCCCTACAAACCGATACTTGAATATCAATGAGATGCTCACTGGCGACTCTCCTTATTCAGGTAGGTAGTTACCTGGGGTTCAAGTGGGAAGTCGTGACCAGTAGGGTGTAGCAGGTCGGGTGTGAGGACAAATACTCGCTGAAGATATTGGTTAGCAGTTGCGCTATATCGCCAATCGGCAGAAGCTAGAATTCATTGGCCATTGGATTGGGTCCAAGTGACTTGATGGTATACGAGTCCGCTAGCGTTGTAACCAGAAGGTTCTGGGTTCGAATCCTGGTAGGTGCTTACTGCTGAAGAGTCCCAAACTAGGACGAAACAGGTGTCCAGTTCTCCTAGGTTTTCCAATGGTTCGCTAACTAATGTCAGCTCATGATGAAATCCTGTAAGAAATCAAGAGATATTTGTATATTTTTATGTACATTATTATTCGTTATTATTAGCAGAGAAACAGCGTCTTCTGATTGGTCATTTTATCACTGGAAGTTATTCTGTCATATGTTTGTGGCCGTTTCATTGAAGGTTAGACGATATATCTGTGAATCGTATCCCCCCACGCAAAGTCTTTGTTCTTGTTTTTTCCTCATGACGAAGATTTGGGAAGTAAACATTGACGCAAATTGCTGTCTACCAATTTTGGCTATCAGACAGCTCTCACCACAACCTTAAATCATTCCCTACTACCATCAGCAGTATTCTGCTAATCCAAGGCTGTTTCAGATAGTCTGACCACCAGTCAACAAAACTGAAACGTGAATTTCGCACAGTCTTTCATAAAACTAAGTAAAGATTTAAGGTCAAAACCAGTTATAAAAGAATCCAGTAGTATCCCACAATTATGTTGAATTACGCTTCCAACTGATAACTGTATTACAACTATATCAGATAATATTGAATAGCATATTTTGACATGATAAGAAACAAATATCAAAATCGATATCTTACTTCGTTTTTTAGCCTCCTCTACAGCTAATTGCTTTTTCCTTATTTCTTCAGCACGTTCAAATCCTTCTTTGTCTGCAGCATCCGACAGTCGACTAAGTAGAGCTATTGTACCTTCAGCTTCTAGATAATTACCGTCTAAAATAAGTTCCCTTAAAACAAAACAGTTTACTAGACTTTTTAGAAAGACAGACTAGCAGTCACACTAATTATTACTTTGTGAATAAAACAATTTACGAAATGAGTGTTCTAATTATTTCAGTAATTTTCCCTCGACAGTCAAATAACAGCGCAGACTAAAATTATTGGGAAGCAGTTTGTGTTTTTCAGTATCTTGCTAAAAAAAATTCCGCATACGTCGGTGGCTCAATGGTTAAATGCTCGCCGACCATATATGCAGCTCGAGTTCGATACCCGGATAATCGACTCTTCAACCTGACTTAACTAAAGTATTAGTAAGTCCAGTAAATCGGGAACACTGGTTAAAGTTTACCAACCTTACCATGTAAACAACAACACTACCGATACCTAAACTTCAAAGCGCAAGCTTGAGGAAAAATGTTCCATTTGGAACTCAAAAAAATCAAATTAAGATAAAGTTACTTAGAATATTTCAAAAGAAATAATTCTTATTCAAGTACGGGTTTGTAGGGATTTGATTAATTGGTTACAGTATTTCATCATGATATGACATGAGTTAGAGAACCATTTGAAAACCTAGGAGTCCTGGACACCTGTTTCGTCCTAATTTGGGACTCTTCACAGCACCCACCCTCAGCTAGGGTTCAAACTCAGGTCCTTCTGGTTACAAGGCTAGCGATCTCGTACTCCTAGGTTTTCCTATGGTTTTTTAACTGATGTCAGCTCATGATGAAATCCCGTCACCAATCAATCAAATCCCAACAAACAAATACTTAAATATCAATGAGATGCTCACTGGCATCTGGCCCTATTTAGGTAGGTAGTTGCCTTGGGTTCTAGTAGAAAGTCGTGACGAGTAGAGTGTAGCAGGTTGGGTGTGAGGACAAATACTCGCCGAAGACATTGGCTAGCGGTCTTTCTATGTCATGAATTGGTAGAAGTTAAAATTCATGGGTTAGTCGTTCGGTCGGGTCCCAGAGTGGCTTAATGGTCGACGAGATCGCTAGCCTTGTAACCAGAAGGCCCTGAATTCTATCCCTGGCCGCGGATGGGTGCTTTGAAGAGTCTCAAACTAGGAAGAAACAGGTGTTCAGTACTCTTAGGTTTTCAAATGGTTCTCTAATCGACGTCATCTCATGATGAAATACTGTAAGAAGTGATTCTAGTGTCTGATATACTAGCTCTGAAGTAATGGATCAAAGTTTCAGGCCTTTTAGCATTAGTTAACAAGACCTGTCTACAATCTGAAAGGAACTGATAACCACTCGAAGATTCACGTCTGTATCATCCGGTGCTGTAGTCAAAGACTTTGCTACTGAGCCATTTCGGTTCATCAATTGATTGAGTAATTATCACTGGCAAAATGTCACACTATTTTGTTCAAAACAGAAAGAAATGACTTAACAACTATACTACGAGTTGTATAAACTTATATCAGCCAACTAAGAGCATAATCTATCATTACTATAGTTTCCATAAACATATCTGCCAATCAGAAAAGATCATAGGGAGACGATTACGTATCGCCAAACTATCCTTGTTCAATGAAAATGACGTTTAATTAGATCCCTTGCTACTAACATTCGACAAATCTGGAGCCTTGACAGTCTAGAAGCAAAACTAGACCATATAAGAGAAATATTCATCCAAATGGATACCTATCGGATTCCTTAACAAGGACATCAAATCAAAGGTATAGAGAAAAACAGAATTACTTGTAACAGAAGAGAAACTTTACATAAACCTGGATTTCGAGGGGTACTTGAGCTATGATATCCTAAGGAGAAGAATTCTATCATCTCTTGGATGAGCGTTATTCGGAGCAGCGCTAAAAGTAATGTTTCCCAGTCGTCCGGTGGTCGTCAGCCGAAGCGCTAGAGACAATATATCGAATCTGACCACTTGTATGTGCTAGTATCAGCCCACCTGTTCTTGCTGAGCCAAGTAAACCGGTTGTTCGACGGGTATCCTGTCAAAAAAGTGTTGAAAAACACTATCCCACATGGGCGCAGAAAGGTAGTAGTGACTCCATAAGAAATACGATAACTGAACACCTTGTCATCACTGGTCATTCCATCTAAATAAGAGGTGACTTCAAAGTAATCTGCAGAGTGAAGAACAGCCTACCAAAGAAAATAGGTTTTCGTCTCCTTTGCATTTCTGAAACTCTAGCCATTCAAATAAAGAAACTGGAGCTCCGCATACAAAAGAAAATTATTCAACCATTTCTACTGTCATGCTAAGAACCTTGTTGATTTCTATCAAATTAATTTTGTTTTGTTTATGTTTGTAAGTCCTTATAACTCATGTATTTCTTTAGAACTTTTATGCAATTCAATATCTTCTTTCTTTAGTATTCGCAACTTGCTAGATAAATCACTCATCTTATTACGCAACTCAGGTACACTTATTCAACTCCTCCTATGCACTAAGTATTATTCACAAATATGATTATAACAACTCATCACTACTGTTGCTACCCTTTTCCATGAGAAACTGTACATAAGTGCAATTGGTACAGATTAAAAAATGAATCCATCGAAAATACACTCCTTGTTGAACTACTTATTTTATGGTAAATTGGTGGACAATGACTAGCAGTGGAATCCAGGAAGCGCATTTCATCCTATTTGAGATTCGTAATCTTGATATGCCTACATTTCCCATCGAATGATGGTGTTCCCATTGACAGTCGGTCCAAATACCAACAATTTCAAACTCCAAAGCGCTATCCACTATAGACTACTTAGGCCACGAGAGCCACATATTTCTTGTGCAATCGATATCAGTAATTTATTTAACTCAATTTGGATATTCCCGTTGAGGCCGAGCACTTCGGTCCAATCAATCAACCGGAAAGTTAAAAATGAATTAAATAATTAAAGTGTTGGTTTGTAGGGATTCGATTGATTGGTTACAGGATTTCATCATGAGCTGACATTAGTTAGAAAACCATTGGAAAATCTTGGAGTACTGGACGGCTGTTTCATCCCAGTTTGGGACTCTTCATCAGTACGCACCCACTGCCAGGGTTCGAACCCAGGATCTTCTGGTTACAAGCTCGTAGACCATTAAGCCACTGGGACCCGATACAACGGCCCATGAATTCTAACTTCTGCCAATTCACGAGATAGCACGACTCCTAGCTGTTTTTAATAATGCATGGATGGAAATTATTCGTTTATCCAAAATAATTACCTATTACCACGTAATTATTATGAGAATGGTATATATCTCAGTCAATCATATAACTCGATTCTTTGAATGAACACAGGATTATTGAAGCTACTCATAAAAATATATGACTTTCAGAGCAATACTAATTAATTTCAGTCTGTGCATAACATTTTTTCGATTGCTTTAAGTTCCATTTGGGGGCATAGGGTTCCACGCTTGAGCTTTGAAGTCTCATTGGCAGTAATGTTGTTTTATGGAGTAGGGTTGCTAGCCTCCCAGCCACACACAAACTTGCCTCTTTGACAGGCTTACTACTACGGGTTGGACGATGTTTAGAAGAGTGCCAGTTGGGAGTCGAACTGCGGGCCACGTAAGGCGCCGCGCGTCTCTATTGCGTTCGGTTTTCTGCCAACGTTTTCACCTGGCTCCACGTCTGCCCACATTTTTGCATCTCCTCTTCACATGACCTCCTCCAAGTCACCCTTGCACTGACGACCAACTCGCCGCTTCCCTTTCGGGTTCCACTCGAGCAATAGCCTGTATTGTGATGTCACTTGATGGTTTGTTTTCTCAGAGTTTGGCAAGTCCAGCTGCATTTCTTCCTGCAGATTTGTTGCACAATCGGTTCCTCGTTGGTTCGCTCATTGCCAGAGATCCCTGTTGCTGACCTTTTCTGGCCGGCCATCTGATCTTGAGTAATGAAGGTCTGAAGTTTGTTTGAGATGCTCTTTATGACGCGCCAAGTCTCTGATCCGTATAGTAAGTAGCACTGACTTCACATTGGATTTGAAAATCCGGATCTTATTTTCATTTTCATGCTGAGTACTGTTGACCTGCGCACAGACTTGAGAGTAATGAATGCTTGTCTTGCTTTTCCGATTCTTGCTCTGCTACTCTCGTCAGTTTCGCCTGTAGTTGAAGAGTAAGGCGTGGTTGGCAAGTATTCTACCACTGGGCCGCCTACTGTGCATCACATATAAACATATTACTTAGAATGGTCAAATTCTTCGAAACCACTGTTGCAACACATGACCGAATATTATTCAGTGATCACTAGGCATTACGTTCATAATTAAAAAGCCTTGAAACAGAACAATAGAGGATATGGTTTATCTTGACAAAGCATGACAAATCGAATTTTTAGGTACAATGGCTTCGTCTTTGGTAGCTGTTGTAAGTTATCTTGATCAAACGCACTCATATTGTGTAACCTGATCAGTAAGAAGTTAAGCTTTCTAGAGAGCTTGAAAGAAAATGATAGTATTTTTGAGAAGCTTCTTAGGGTAAGTGGACATCTAAAATGATTCATTTCGAAGAATTTTATACGCCAGTATAGTCTTTGCTTTCTCAGTTTGTCAATTCTTGTATTCTACCCATCCCCCTTTACTGCTCCCGATTAATCTTTCCTGGACTACTTAAGAAAGATTTCGCTGTGCTGAGAAGGGCACTAAAAGCCGTTAGTAGGGCAAGTGGGATATCATTAAACCAACTGGTTAACACTATTGTGGATAGACATATAATGTCATGTAAGAAACTAGCGAATACTATATTGTCAGACCCGAGATCCTCTCTATACGCAGCTCTCTCCTTGCATTTCATCTGGTAGAACTAGAAGCAGCTATAGGAGGCTATATGCTAGGACTACCAAGTACAAATGCTCCACAATACCATATCTGGCACAGCTGTTATGTGATAAGGAATCCGTTAGGTATGACACGATCAACTTACTGCAGCACTCTAACAAATAGTTTCCATTAGTTTTTGTTTTCCTTTCCTCGTTACTATTATATTGTTGTTCACATCTTCTATTACACACTAATTTTATATTTCATATCCTGTGGTGCATTGTTTAAAATGTAAACGCAACGCTGTTCTTTTAATTTTTCTTGTTCTTCTTCTTTTTTGGGGTGTTGCTTTTAGACTTTAAAATCTTATAAAATTTTTGAAGTAATTAGATACAATATTGTAATGCACGCTGAAAATTTCATACCTGTACCACAAATACTGTTTCGAATAAAGCTGTTATTATAATTATTATCACCGTTGTAATTTCTGTCAATTTGTAGATGATAAGAACCAGTAAGATAAAATGGTGTCGTCTTACACTGCAAATTTAGTTTGCCTTGCTTTATGAAAGTCCAACAAGTTTACCACATGCATGAAACATGATTTGTTTTTAAAATTAATTTATATATCACCAATATAAACAAACCTGATTGCAGTTTCTGCGACTAGATTTCCAAGCCATAAACCGCACTGTTTTGTAAGGCCACAGAAACACAAACTTAGATGAACAAGAAAACGACTTTTGGCTAAACCATTACACATTACACGACAACCACTTTCACCAATCCTGAATGTATATACATATATCAAAGGGTAAGAAAAAATAAGACTTTTTAATAAATTTTCGCTAGACAAAAACACATATGCATCATTGTCGCCAATAATATACACAAATGTTTAGTCATGATTAGTTTCTTTTTTATTCATTTCATTGCATGTTATCTAAGAAAACACCAAATAAAATTCCCGCGAAGCATTGAAAACAGACTCGGAGACTGCGGCAGATATGCTCACGCCATTATTGCGAAAGGTTTAGAAGGAAGGAAAGGTGCCTACTGATTGGAATATGTTAGGAAGAGGCAAAACACATGCAATTATCAAGTCATTATCATGTTTCAGTCAAGTTATTATCGCGTTATTAACAAGTCGTTGACATGCAATTATCCTGCTTGCACAATTCCAACTCTCAACCGGATTGGTTGATTTCCAGTCTACCTTATTTTCTGTATAAATACAGTCACTTTTGTCATAATAAATGAACCTGGTTTTACCGCTGATTCTCGCGTGTTCTGCTTTACCAGTTAAGTGGGCACTGGTCAGTAGTTAAGCAGTGATCTCGTGACAAAAGATCTAGCACCATAACAGAATGAATGCTGGCTACCTTTTCAAGCTACCAAAAAAAGGTTGTATTGCGCCTCATGCTGCAAAAACCAGCTTGGAATCATTCTCTTATCCACACCAAGTAAAATACTAAATCTCATCATCCCAGAGAGAATAAAAAATCCATTGGATGCAAAACTCCTTCAACTGAAACAATCTGGACTCAGAAAAGGCAAATCATGTGTTGATCAAATTGCAACTCTACACATCGTCATCGACCACAGCATAAGATGGCAGTCAAACCTCTACTCAGCTTCCCTCATCGACTTCGAAAAGACCTTCAATAGACAGCGTTGACCAAGAAGTAATTTGGAAACTACTTCAACACTGCGGCGTGCAGTGCCCAAGTCTTCATCGACCTCATTCGACAGCTACATGACAATGTCACTTGTCAAGTGATCCACAACGGAAAACTCAGTAAAGCCTCTGAAGTGAATACAGGAGTGAGACAGGGGTACCTGCCTATTATCACCGATGATATTCTTAATTGTTGGGAACTGGATTATGCGTCAGATTGTGCGTGGGTAGCGAGAAGATAGGAATACGTGAGACAATAAGAAGACTCTAGGAGATCTGGATTTTGCAGACTTACAGGCAGGCAGGCAGGCGAAAACCAACAAACTGGCAGAAGTGAAGACAGAATCCCAAGTGAACATAGAGAAGACAGAGTCGATGAAGATAATCAACCAACAGCAACAAAAACCAGCACCAATCACCATCTCAACGGGAAAGATTTGAAAGAGATTAATTCCTTCACTTATCTAGGAAGCGCGCGGTTTCAACCACAGGTATACGGCACGGATGAAGATGTCAAAGCCAGCCAACCAGAATCGGAGTGGCAAGATACACCTTCATCAACCTGAAGTGAGTTTGGATGTCTTATACCCTTAGAAGAAAGTGAAAGATTAGGATTTTCAACATAAATCTGAAATCAGTCAGTTCTTCAATATGGATCAAAAACCTACTAACAGGTTGAAGACTTTTATCAACAGCTGCCTTCGTTGGCTGTATGTTGAAGATTAAAATGACTGCAAAGAATAAGCAATGAGAAATCAACTAGCAACCTAAAGCTCAGGAAATATCCGGAAGAAAATACAGATAGGTGGGACATATGGTGAGGAGACCGTCGAATGACATTACACGCCGGGCCATCGGTCTATCGGAACCCAAATGGTAAACAACGAATTGAGCTTTTGTTCAAGGGTGACATGGCGGAGACCATGTGGCGAGGAGGCGATGAGAGATCATAAGCAATAGTGGGCCCAGTTGAAGAGGACAGCAAAAAATAGAAAAAAGTGGGGGGGGTGTTGTTGAAGCCCTATGTCCCACTCGGAACCCAAGGGGATAATAATAATAATATTATTATTATATTGCCTAAAAAACGAATTAGTAGTGGCGGGTTTTAATATTATATTTCACGATTGTCCTAACACTTACAACCCCCATATGTTTGGTACTCTCACCAAAAATTATTCTAATTCCCTCAAATGAGATAATCACTGCAAATGACAAAATATTTAGATCAAATCTAAATTATTTGGCTAATGGATCATTATGATTTGTGTTAGAAACTTGAACTGGGTGACATATCAGTAATTGGCTGAGCATTGTTTCACAGCTCTCTGAAATGACTCAAACCACACTTATGTGCCTGGCCTAAAACAAGCTGAATGACTGTTAGGTGTTTACTTCACTTCAATCTGGCTGGCTACAGCAAGCACTACTAGTTGATGTGAGTGGTATACAACTACTTATCCCATTAAATCAGTAGTATATATATAGTTTTATGCAAAAATGGTTGTTTTCTTGGTCAACATAACGCCTCGAGTGTGAGATCTACGTCTGTTATCACATTCTGTAGTGGGACAGTATATCAATACTATGTTTTGTCACTCAAAAGCTTTCAGTTCACTTAGAAAATGACACTAGAGTAACAGCTGGTGGCTAACTGGTGGCCAATTAGAGGACACAATGTATTAGTAGTTATTAAACGTAGAGGATGGAACTTTAATCGTGACTAAGCCAGACATAATATGGAGTTTTAAGAGAGAGGGATGGAAATTTCCAGAGTTGTTGGTGCTTCTTTATAAGTGTGGTAAAGTTCCGTCTCGGTATTAAATAAAATTTGAAGTCCTGATTATATTTTTCTTAAAATTTGCAATTGTATCAGTGAACTTGTCGAGTATTCTTAAAAATTAACGTGTTATTAGGATTCAAAATGGAAAAGCAAGCAAAAAACATGGAATTATAACAAAAGATATCTGATATTGGTGAGGGAAGAACAGTGGATGGAGCTAACCGTAAAGGTGAATAGTTCTAGAACACCATTTCTAACCCAAGCCTGAACTCTTAACATTCCGGTTGCATTTTCAACACGAATTTTTTACAACTTAGTCAAAATATTCCAATAATTGCATCGTATCTAGAAAACATGATATATTTTTTAAAATTTCAAATCTAGTAGTTTCAGTACTAGCTCTCTATTATCTAATTCTCTGGTTTTAATTCTATCATTTTTGTTCAGTATTTTTATCAACGAAATGAATGCACTTCAAAAGGGAATTTCTGACTGAAACATGAGAATTTACAGATCACTTAAATTCCTAAACAAGTGACTGTATAGTAAGCTAGCTTGGTCTAATAACCTGACGGTTCCAAGTTCTATCCTCGTTGGGATCTTTGATGTGCACTTATGAAAAATCCCTAACTAAGAGGAAACAGCTGTCCATTGTTCCCTGAGTTTTCAATAACCTATATAACTGGTGCTGACTCGTTACGAAATGTAAACTGTAATACAATCTTTGTATCGGTTGAATGATGCCGAAACCAAATGCATAATATCGCACTGTCATTCAACTCACCACCCACGCAGCCGCGATTCGAACCAAGGACCTTCCGGTTACAAGGCAAGCTGGTTCGTATACCTTTCAGCCACTAGGACCTGATTGAATGGCCAACCCATGAATTCTAACTTCTAGCAATTTGTGATTTTAGCGCCACCACCAACTAGTGTCATCGGTGAGTATATGTCCTCACATCCGGCCGGGTGTACTCCACTGGTCACGACTTCTCACTAGAACTTCAGGCGACTTTGTCCAACAACCAGTTACTAACGAGCATCGGATTGATTTTCAATAATTAGTTTGTTCTGTTCTTTTTCAGGATAGACCACGTATTTGCCGCCAGTGACACTGGTTGTCAGTTATGCTAAAATCACGAATAGCTAGAAGTTAGAATTCATGGGTTGGCCAGTGGCTGAAAGGTATACGAACCAGCTTGCCTTGTAAACGGAAGGCCCTGGGTTCGAACCATGATGGTGGGTGCGTATTGCCAGTAAGTGCCAAACTAGGGTGAAACATCTGTCCAGTACTCCAAGCTGGTTTTCAATGGTTCTCTAACTGATATCAGTCCATAGCTGAACCTGAAACAAATAGAATCCCAACAGACCAATTCTTGAGAATGTCAGACTTATTTGACATTCATTTCATAATGTTAACAATTACAGCTTTTTAATTTGCCATTTTACTTGTCCTGCCTTAGTTATTGCCGTTGCGGTACATACTGTCAGTGTCTACTAAATATCACAAAGCATGCCCACTAATTCATAATGAAAAACACAGCTTTTGTTCAGCGAAGAAATATCTCTTCTCAACGACTACATTTTCAAGTTGTACAGTCGTATTTACATTAAGGAAAAAGGTATGAAGTAGCACTCGGAATGGTTTAGTCGACAACTAAGCCTCAAATTCACAAGAGTCTTTTGCAGTCAGGTCATTCAGAACACTCACCCACCCCCGTGATCTATCCTTTAAAGTTAGCTACAGGACCAAATCGAACCACTCCAAAATCTTACGTTTTCTCCACTTATGCATAGCTGACGCTCCAGCGAAACACCGACAGAAAGCTAAATTATGTGTTCGAAAGTGTTTTTGTTAAACCTCTTTCTCTACCTTGGTCACAGTTATGTTATTTTATATTATTCTATTTTATCACTTGAATTCATTCAATTTCATTTCATCTTCACCGTTTTGTAATGTTATCATCATCGTTCGTTCCATTAATTTTTAGACAACAGACCCTACTGTTTAAAATCTAAATACTAATTGTATTAATAAGCAAAACAAAAAAATCAAGAGGGATAAGGGGAAAAGACATCATAATCCAATTTTCGCCGCAGTAGGAACAGCCTTCGAGTGTATTCATTTTGGAAACAAAGTTCCGGTTTAGTCGGTCCTATTGCAACATATAGCTTCAGCTATATGTAGGAGAAATCAGCGAACTGTACATGATAACAACCTCAAAATTTGGTATATAACCCTGAAGGCTGTGTTGGCGTCTGTGCAATGTCCAGTGTCGACCAAGTGTGTTACAAGTGTCATAATAAATATATGTGGGATTACACCAACAACTAAGTGGTAAAACTTTAAATAACATAAATATTTTGGAAACTTTACACAAAATATTACTCGTTAAAATCTAAGCATAATTCACGTAATGACTTGGAGACTGCAGTATTAGCGACTAGTGTACCAATACTCTTGGCATCTAGAAAACAGTCGATTAGTTCAAGACGCGTAATAGCATAACATCCTTTAATCAGCAGTCCACTCTGTAAAAGAATAAAGAGAAGAAAAAACAACAAACTAGAAATCCTTCTCTATTCAACAATTCATTGAGAAACGCTGGAATATGGTGAGAATAAGCAATCAGCTAACTAAGACAGCAGATTTCAAACCAAAACAACAACAACAAAACTTTTCAGCTTCTTATAGGCCCCATAAAATAGGTATTTATAACTAGCTGGTTGTGCCTTTCTAGTTTCACCTAGGAGCCCAACAGTGAATTTTGTCATCCAAGATCTTAGGTGGAAAAATAACTCACTTTTGTTTGAATTACTTTATTGAAGAATAAATATATATTTGGACTGGATATATACCTTTCCTTTTGTCAGTCATTTTCCAGTATTTTACAAACACCATGATTAATATTTGGAAAGTATTTTAGTAAGTTACAATCGCAAGTATAACCTCCACCACACCCAAAAATCTTAGAACTAAATAATGGGTAAGAGATAAATGTCGGAATCAACTTTGTACAACTTCACTGTATAGTTTACGAATTCATCAGAGTGATAGAGTTTTGACTGGCTTAGAAGACAGCCTTCTTAAAGGTCAAAGATAAACCTTTTCCAAGTGTTGGTTTGCGGGCATTTGATTTGATTGGTTACAGGATTTTATCATGAGCTGACATCATTTAGAGAACCATTGGAAAACCAGAGGTGATTACTGAATAGCTGTTTCGTCCCAGTTTGTGACTCTTCATCAGTACCCACCCACCGGGATTCAGACTCAGGACCTTTCAAATAAGAGGTTAGCTCGTAGACCAGTAAGCCACTGGTACCCGATCTAATGGTCCATGAGTTCAACTTCGTACAGTGGAGAGTCACAAACTAGGACGAAACAGCTGTTTAGTACTCCTTGTTGTTTTTTTTGCAACAGTTTTCTAACCTATATTAGCTCATAATGAAATCATATAGCCGATAAACCTTTTCTATGGACACAAAAGAATGCACAACAAATTTTCATGACTTTTTTTGTCCTCACATTATAATACCAAATAGTAAGCGTTCATAGACTTACAATTATGAGGAGATTAAGAACTAGTGGTTTTGTCAGTAATATTCATACTAAATAAATACAGTATTCACAGTCTTTTTAAGTAAGTTTGTCAACTGAAAGAAAGGGATACTGATCCCAGTTTTTATTTTGAATAATCAACTTCTGAGGGATTCTTTGGCCACCCACGATGAAATCAGTCAAACAGAAAAGCCTCTAACAACTACAAGTTTCGATTACACTTTAATGTCATGTTAGGTGAGTAATGAAACATAAAAAAGTACAATAACTCAGGCTTGTCTTTGACTTCAATTGAAAGTCAATTTAATAAGATCAGAAATAATTGAATAACAAGATTCATCCCTATAAAACACTATCTAATAGCAAAAATGAACATTTTATTGCATGAAACTACCAGAATATTTCAGATGACCCAATTTTGAAACTTATGATAAGTTTAGTAGTAGTTTTTGCTAACCATTACTGAATTTTTTATGCTACACTGTGCGTAACAATAAGATAATGAGGCAAGTTTACATGTCACTTACCAATGCTACCATGTCATCATTTTCAACATGACAGTCCCATACAAATAATTCTTGTATCAGTGTATATCGTCTTGCACGTATAGATTCAATTAACGGTAACAGTTTAACTAATGGTTTGTCTTCTTTCACTGGTTTACTTCTAACTTTCTTCTTCTTGATAGTTACACCTTCATCGGTGTCTTCTTTAAGAGCTTCGATCAGTCTGTCATCGTCCCAATATTCAACTATACGACGATCTTGTGGATCAACTAAAAACTTTAATATATTCGATTAATATTATTGTCATTCATATGAAAAACGTTTGCTGTGAAGATATAATTTAGCTTACTCTTGTCACAGGACGATCTTCTTCCAAAGCTTTTTTAAAACACTTTCTAATTGAATTACATACTGTTGTTTCATAACGCTCAACTCGATGTTCATAGTCTTTAAGCATTTCAGTCATTGATCTCACTATTGCTGTATCGCTCTAAGTTTGTATTATCAAATAAAATTAAGTTTTAATCTCACTTTTGAATTCTTTTTTGGTGGCATACTACAGTAAATGGAAAGAAAAAATTACTTTTTTTAATCTTCACTCGACTGCAATAAAATATCAGTTTTAAAATAAGGTATACTGAAATAAGTATTTCAACAGCAAACTCTAATTCCAGATTAACAGAAGGCAGCAGTTCAAACAAAAACAGTACTTTTTACAAATGTGTAAATAAGCCTGAGGAAATGCACAGCGAAATTAGTCGAACTATACTTTGAAGTAATTTATAGCAGGTCATGAAGCTCACCAGTCTAGCAGAGAAGGTTGGTGACGTTTATCCAGAGTACAATGTACATAAACTCAAGTTCTTATCTTCCAACTCCTATTGCATTTGTTTTGCTCGGATCAAAGAATGATAAAAACACCGGAGTGACTGTTTGAAATACGAGATACATTTTGGGACCAAAATCATGGCATGATGATTGCTTAGCTAGCTAGGGATCGTTCACAAGTAGCTGAATGTAATGTGCCAAATGGTGTGGGTGATTGATCACGGACTTTCAAATTGATGATCTGACTTAAACATCGAAGGTCAAAATCAATGTTGAGTGGAGGATGCTGTAAACTGCGAATTTCGGAGAATTATTTACCACTACATGATGTTGAGAGGAGTCAAGCAACAAAGGCATCCTAAATAAGTTCCCAAACAAATCCAGTGGGTCCACCCAAGCAAAAGTGTGGGAGTTTCTCGTTATTACGAGCAACATATATCACACATTGCTGCTAAACAGTAGAAATAGTATCACTCATGGACTCCACATAGTTATTAAAACCAAGCTGAGCATTATTACTTAAATAAATAAATGAATGAACTGTTTCTGCCATTTAGATGCATTCCTAAGTCTACATTAACTCCCAAATTAGTTGTTTAGCTTAGACCATAAAGAAATCGAAACAAAATGCTGATCATCTAAAATGTGTAATATATTTTTAGATCAGAGATGGCGACAGGTGATGGCGACCTAAGAAGCTGGAAGGCGTTCACGAATAACCAAATCTGTTACGACAGGACGCCAAATAATGTGAACACTTGACCGTGTGTCTTCAGTTTTACCAGACGAACTAAACATTACAGGTCAGTACCCACAGTTGAACTATAAAAGCCATAAGCAACTAATTGAAGAAAACTGTTTACGGTAGCAAGTATTTTAAATGCGATTGAGAAGAAGCAGTATTGGACGGTGGCAATATCTTGTTTGTTATTTCCATTATATCTTGTATATCAACATGGTGCTTAGATCACTTGGAAAATGCAGTAAAAGCGGGTGAATCTTTCGAAATATATATAAAACTAAAGATACATGCCAAAGAACGTAATGAAGAATTAAAAGCTCCTAGAAGGAACTTTTTAATGCAAGAAAAATTGACTTTCTGTAGCTTTTACGTAAGCATTGATGGCAATACATTTAACCATTTACCTTTGGCTGGTACATATAAATAACAAAAACCTGTAGTATTTTGCCTTTGCAGATGCTGATACGGATATCGATATACCTGACACCTCTTTATTATGATGAAGAAGATTATAAAGAATAAAACCAATAGATGTACTGAAAACTTAGAACTAGTTCAAAAGTCTCTAAATAAGAAATCAAATGTATATAAAAATAGAATATTACGAGATTTGATATCTAAAAGTCTTAAACTGCCAAGCTCACAGCAATCCTAAGCTTATTCTAACCTATTCTTCGATAATGCCTTTTTATCGTCAATGAAGATTTCATCTACCCACTATGTGCTGAAGTAACGCTAGTCCGTGCCTAATATGTCCTGTGAAGGCTGGGACAGTGCTGATAAGCAAGCCCGGTATGTCCTGATCCACTCCTGAAAATGCCTAGAAAAAGAAAATGGTGCGGTATTAGTACCAGTCATGCTGAAAAGCAGCACTGAGTTTCAGTCTGTGCCATTAAAGGATCCATTTCAGAACAGATTCAGAATTTATCCACTATAGAATGTTAGAATTATTTCAGAATTAGTGGGATTTAATTCAGAATTATAGTAAGCTAGGGATAGATAAACACAACAGAAACGTTCCTTTATCATGCCTTCAGATATCTTAAACAATTCTGTGAAACATCGAAATATAACTTGTAGTAGCACTACACGCGTGGCTTCAAGGTAGCTATGTTTTCAATATTATACCTTCCAATAATTTCCAGTAACATTATGACCGATATTATTCATAGAGAATATGTAAATAACCTAATGTTTCTTCACTTAGCGTCATGAAAGAAAGAATTTTTTGTACTAGTCTCGGCTACTTACACTAATAATTTTAGCGAAACAAGAAACCCTAGTTCGAAATCGTTTCAAGGTCGTTGCTGTAACAACCATCCAATATCCAATATCGTTTTTACGAGCTAGTATAAACCAATTTGATTTCTTTGTGCTCGCTTCTTGATTGTGAGGTATAGGTTCCTGATCTTCGGTAAACTTCTGCGTAGCTTGTCCCGCCACTCGACTGTCGTAGCTGTGGTTGACTCCAAAGGGAGTAGTGCTGGGATTAATTATATGTGGTTTGTAGTATGAGGTATGTTAAGACTGTTACTACTGTGATTGGAGTTGATCCTTTCGCCAGTTAGTCCTTCGGTATCGTCGACAAGAGAAAAGAGATATTAATTATAATAATAGTAATAATAATAGATATAATTAGTGAAGCTATTCAGACTGAGAGACAGAAACGAAAATAGGAAACGTAACAACAGTCAGCTCATTAAGTTTGAAGAATAATATATGTATCGGTAATAGTAATAATAATAATAGTAATTATAATATTAATAAGTTGTCGGGAGAGTAAGACGGGAGAGAATGTAAAGAAGTAAAACGACGAGTTTAATTATCTACCCCTGATTGGTATATGCGATTTTAAGGAGATGGGCCATTTGGATGCAGTCCTTGTATCGCTGCATGGTTGTCCAGCCTTCGCTTAAAGGCGTCCAAAGACGGTGCCATAGCTACATTTGCCAGTAAGGAATTCCAGAGACGACAAACCCGCAGTGAAAAGAAGTGGGAGCGCACCCGGGTCCTTGCCCTCTAGTGAGCTATCCTTCTGGGATTTCCGCGTGGGAGCCTATACCTACTCAATGGCAGAACACCTTTGTTTGGGTGATTCTGGTCATTTGTTATTTTGTAGGGAATAATTAATTCCCCCTAAGACGACAGTAGCTAAGTGTGAACAGGTCTAATTTCTTCAGCCTTTCATCATATGGTTAGTTTGGGAGACCAACCACTCCTTATGTTGCCCGTCGTTGGACTCTTTCCAAGAGGTTGGCGTCTCTTCTAAACAGTGGGGGTGCAATAATATTATGCACCTCAAGGTGTTGCCTGACGTATGTTTTGTACAACATTAGAAAGAGCTCAGGAGTGAGTGCACCTAACCCGCGCGCTTCGTGTAGGACGTTACAATCTCCCCATATAACGTGGAAATAACTTTTCGAATTCTGGAATATCGTGGTCTATGTTTGACTACTATATAATTATAGCTGATATTGGTTGCACCTCCGGTAGCTAAATATCCAAATTTATCACCTCCAGAATACTGTTTGTATCCAGTCAGATTCGTGTTAATAAAGAGCAATCTATCACAAAAGAACTATAGAGAAGTCCTTAGTTTCGTTGTTTATAACTGTCAGAGTTAACTCGTTTGATAGTGGTCTATTTTTAGTTCGTACTTCATACATTCATACCTGTTTATTGTTGTTTTTATTTACTTAGATAATATAACAGTATTTCACACACTTTTGTCAATTTTTGAGAAATTTTTATAATCTTTACCTCCATAATGGTCAAAGTTATTAAACGAGTTAGTACTGTTAAGAGACTAGCATCAAATAGTCAGTAGGTCACTAGAAACATTAGTCCTGACGATGAATTTGTACTAAGATCAATCGATACACCGAGAGTTATAGTACCAAACTTAATGGAAGAACTAATTGATAACGTAGCCCGTAACACTAGTGATCTAAAGATCCTTCAGAAATCCATAACAGACCTGCAGGATAAGTTTGAAAGTATCACTCCTTTCCTCCAACTTTGTGATCCATCACAAGAAATTTGCTTAGATTCACTCCTCAAATCTGAGCGCCTGCTAGACTTTTTGACTGCAGAGGCTGTAAAGAGGGTCATGTCCCCATACAATGTTTTAGGATATAATATACCAGACAATGTACCTATTATCAAACTTAAAGCAATCTGTCTACAGGCATGCAACATTTCAGTATCTGACTGCCAGGTTCTGCGTCTTCGTAAGAAATCCACAAACCACCCATGTCCTGTACTCTTCAAATTTAAGTCTATTGACCTAGCTAAGAAATTTTTGGAGTCTGGCAAAACTCTTGGCTCCTCAACACCCTACACCAATATCAGGATTGTACCTGATTTAACTTCTTGCCAAAGACGTTGCCGCGCAGGTAAACTGAGTGAAGACAACCCCAATAAGACAACCGATGTTAATACTTCCCTCGTTGTATTGCCTGATGACCAAGAGCACCAGATAATATCGCATACACAAACTAACAGTAGTCAAGCAACTGTTGAAGACTTAGCTCTAAATACTGAAATTTCAGACATAGAAATGTCAACAGATCACAGTATTGACGTGCATCCCTTGCACACTGGCACTAATGCCAAACCCTCGAAAAAGTCTAAGCTGAATTCAGTTGTACACTTTGAATCTCTCGAGAAGTCATATACCTCACAACCTCTTAGCCCGGCTACTGTGAAGCAGCAATCACATGTGGCCACCCAGGTAGGCGTAAATACAAGGCGATATGATAAACGTCCTATTTCCGTTAGGAACACCAAAAGAACTGTTGAGACCATTCAACAGAAATCCAGTTTATTAGGAAATCCTACTAATCACCAGCAGCCCAAATTACACAAGCCGACTAATACGGATAAAGCTAAACCAAACGTTAGACCCGGAACACTAAAGCCCATAAGTAGGAAAGTTTCAAATGGGTCACTGGCTCATTCTACTGATAGACAATCATCTAAACTTAGTCATGTTCCTGAAGTTAGACGTAATTCACATACCGTAGGAGCTGAATCATTTCCGACTTCCACTACCAGTCCTATGATAAGAAAAAACAATCGTCACATATCTCACCAAACACTTCGAAAACACGAAGTTGCTCAACCCCTCACGAATGCACCCTCAACCATGATGTACAGGAAACATCAGTTTGAGAATACAGACGTTAGTCCAAAAACACGTATAGTGCCCTGTCATAATTCTCATGCATTCAGTAGGGGTCACATGCCAATTTCAGCACAATGCTCATCATGGCCTAGGAAGTACTCTAATCAGACACAGGGATCTAAGTCATATGCACACAACAACACGCCGATCACACATTTCGGTTATAACTATGCAGATTACACGACACTAGCCAACCCATATGACCAAAATTTTCTCCAGCGACAACTGGCAGAAACGCCTGGGATCATGCACATAGCACGCATGATATCAGACCAATTCCTTGCTGGTATAGCGAACACCTTACAACAGGGAAACTGCTTCTTCCCCGAAAGATAGCAAACACCTTATACACACCTAATACCAATAGTAATACCTTAGATTATCATACTAGTATCTCCCATAGCACGCAATATCTAAACGACCAACTACTCACGAGTGACATTTCACAACCCATCCCTAACTATCAAATTAAAGAAACCGTCTCTAGTGATCAAAATGTTGTAATTAATGAATCCAATAACGACTGCACATATTCAGTTGATAACCATAGAGTATTTTATTATGATATTGCCCATACACTAAAACCACTTCGTCAAAGTCTATCCGTCATCCTCATAAATGCTAGATCAGTTCTTAACAAACATTTAGCATTATGTACGTTAGCCTCTATATGCAATCCGTCGCTGATCATGATCACTGAAGCCTGGTGCTCAAGTGATATTGTGGATGGTAGCTTATCAATTGATAAGTACAATCTTTTTCGAGGGGATAGGGAAACAGGTCGTGGGGGTGGAACACTCATATACGTTAAACAACCCATTTGTGCAACGCATTTTAGTCACCCTATTCTGTCACAACTTAATGATTCGGTGTGGGTCGAAATAAAAGTTCTCAGAAGTAAACCTATCCTTATAGGTTGTGTATACCGACCGCCATCATCCAACCGCGAATACGATAACGTACTCAGCAACATATTTAGTGTTGCATCCAATCTTCCCTTCAGTTATAATATAATTGGAGGTGACTTCAATTTGCCTGATATATCATGGCGTACACTTCGTGGACCCTCGAGGTATGATAATCTTCTTAATTCCATCATTACTGGAGGATGGACGCAACACATAAATGTACCCACTAGGTCCAATAACATTCTTGATCTTATATTCACGATCAACGTAGCACCATCTACAATTCATGTGGGACATGAATTCCCAGGTAGCGATCATAAAATAGTTGCATGTTCGTTTAATATTTTCCAGAAACTATACACAGAAACGAAGTTAGTCGGACACCTATAAGACTATACACGCAGGTTGATTGGGACTTGTATCAGGACTTGATTAGATACTCTAATTGGGATTCCTACTTTACCAATGACTCCTTAGAGGAAGTCCTTAAAAACTTCTATGACAATATACAGTCGGTTAATGATGTCATAGCGCCTGTGAAACTGATTAAATTCAAAATCCCTCAAGGTGATTTTATTCCAATATCATTAAGAAGAAGTTTGCGGAAGCATTCATTAAGTTACTACAGACATGACGACTTATCGTCGCTATCAAAACAATCCTCATTAGAATCCATGAGTTAAAAAATCTAAGTCTTAGGAATAAAGAAACGCGGGCAATTCAGTCGCCACATAACACTGGAGAAATAGCCAAACTCTTCAAAAGTAGGTTAACTAACTCCAAATCAACATATCCAAAAATAATAAACCTCGGTGGCATTACTCACGAAAGTGCTGAGGATATATGTGAGGTGTTTAGCACGCACTTTGCCAAACTGTACACTCTAGAAAATGACCAGGATATAGATTTCCCTCGTAAAACAGAAAAGTGTTTAAGCGATGTAGTCTTAAACGGCTGGACTTATTCGTCACGTACTCTAGAAGTTACGTTTGGAATTTTTTTTGCCAATAATTTTTAATAAAATTGTATTATATGTTATCTAGATTGAGGGAAATTCCCACTTTTTGGCTGGTTATGTTGGTGTCCGCCTCATGTGATCTGACTGCGACACACTTTTAGCATATTGGTTGCAATGATTAGTGTTTCAGATGGAATGTATCAAAATGTCGGTGTAATGAGGGAGATAGGATAGTTAGAGGGTAATGCCGTTTACACCACTCATTTACTCCATGTAGAAGCTGCATCTTTCGGCATAGTATCATTCAATGAAGACTTCATGTCTCAGGATATCAGTACAGCCTATTTTCGTGTGAAGAACAGTCTTTTTTGACAAAATAATTGTCTCAATACTTGGAAATCACCTGCAAATGTTATCAGAATCGTTGGTGGGAACCTAAGTTGTCATTTAGATGTGCTTTTCATTTTATTTGTGGTTGGACAGGAATTATGGTAAGTTGAAAGGTTATCTCTAAATGGATTTCATATATATTGGCACTGGTTGGTGCAGTGTGCTATGGGTTATGTTAATTAAATGTACAAAAATATCTCAACTATAATAATATTGTGCCATTGTGTACTAAGCTGACTGATAGGATAACAAACGAAGGTGGTTACTAGAACTGAATCTATTCAGCTTTATTATCATTAATATGAATTTATTCTCTTTTACAATTTCCACTGACTGTATACTTAACGCTACAATATTTTTGATCACCAATAGTGGAGATGAATTTCTCCTGAGATTTCCATTTAGACAAAGCAGTACAGATGCTCTATGACGATTGAATTTTCTAGTTTGCATTATATGACATTATTATCCTCATCAACACAACAGGTCTGTGTACTTTACAATAGTTGAAGTGTTTCACTATGTTGTTAGCACTGTGCATGGCTGTCTAGAGTTGAGGCATGTTCAGCTTATATTTGATGCCTATAGTCTCCTAAATGTGAAAATGTGATTTCTGTAGGATTCACAAAACCTTGTGGACTAGACATTACTGAGATTGTGGATTAACTTCTAAGTTATACACTTGCAATACTTCATTTCATGTAAAAGTGTTTAGTGTGAAGTTGATCTGCAAGTAAGCTTGATGAGAGAATGACGCCTCAATAGTATGAATGTTTCGGAGATTGCCTTTAAATTTGCATATAGTCCTCAAATGCAGGAAAACATATGATGTGTATTTATGTATACGGCGTCAACATAAATATCAGCTGTAGACTACAAATACATTTATCTCCCTAAGATAATACTTAGTTTTAACAGAATGATTGTATTCATATTGTATGATAATATGTAGAATTATCTCTTGTTAACTTCATGTTATGCTAGTTCTAACATGTACTTTATTTTTTCCAGGTATACGGAGGTTGTCGAATATGAAATCAGCGGAAACATCATTCGGTCAAACTAACTTTATTACCCTTCATCAGAATTTTCTTTTGTAAATTAATCAAATGTTTAATATACTCTTGATTACTTCTTCCTGTAGACTTCTTCTATTCCTCGCTATACAATGTGCTTTTGTAATAAGTGAATTAGGAAAAATAAACGCTAAGCTTAGTTAGTGGGATGGAAATTCACTGTAGTATTATGAGAATGTTACTTTAGTCATTAGTAGGATTTCGTGTCTGTTTCTACACAATAGCACATTGTAAAAGCTAAGTGGGATTTAGCAAGTTGAATAATAATTCTGTACTGTTGGATACTCTAAAGTCGCCTTATCTAACCAGTTGAAAGTCTGTTTACTGTTAAACGCCAAGTATGTAGTACAAGTAAATGTAGTAACTTAGGCTTGATATCTACTTCACTAATCCGTTAATATGCAGTGACATCATCAAATAGACTGTTCACTTGACGATCAGCTAAGAAACATTTTTTATTTATTTTAATATGCCGTTGAATCATAGGATGTTATCTAGTATCCATCATTTCTGTGATCAAAAACTGCGGTATTTGCATGTCTACTTTATAGATATTAAATAACCTACGCCTGTATGCATGTAATTACCTCCAGTATTTCCTATTCATTTGGTGTGTGTACGCTAAACAAGTCTTTCATAAATTCTCCCATAAATGCCAAACTCTCTAGTGTTACAAGCGTTCATAAGACCTGCTTCCTTTGTTTCAAATCAAATAAGGTATATACGAACTAAGGGAAAGTTACTCTTACTTAATCTTTAACCCTCACTCAGAGCCTTTAACGATCCCAAACAGTTCTCCTATAAACACAGTAGACGTACTTTAGATGCAGCTGCAGTCTTGCTTCACAACATTTTCTCCAGTATAGACAATGGGGCTAAATTCGCTGCACCTTCCTAGAATACACATCTGCTTTCGACTCAGTACCTAGAGATATTCTGTTAGATAAGCTTGCTGAAACTCAAACTGAGTATTGGATTGTTAGATGGCTTCATTTTTATTTATCAGGGAGAAAGCAGTACACTGTAGGTCAGGGGGAAGTCGTCCATTACCAATTGTATTTTTGTTTGATGAACTTATTGTACGAATGCATACGAAAAGAACTTTTTCGAACACGCGGACGATCTAACTACTTCAATGTCTGTTAACTGCCAGCTACACTGTACTAAGATGAACAGCTCTCTATTAGGAGTCAGAAAATGCTCTTAAACTAAATCCTTCGAAATGTCAGACTGTTATTTTCAGTTTCCGATGTAAACGAAAGTTAGTTGAAGGTGTTAATTCCTATGACCGTTGCAAAATTGATAATAGTGATATGGAAATGAAGTCTGACTTTAAGTATCTCGGACTGATTCATCGCAGCGTGTTGGCCCTAAATGTATGCCACATGCAGGCATAATGTTTATGAGCTAGGTATGCAAATCATGGTAGACGCTTGTACGGTACATTCATTATTTATAAAACTAACTAGCACGTAATAACTGTGGTTTGATCAGTTATACAACGTTTAATACATTCAGACACAACTAACCTACAATGCTTACTTCTATGACGCATTACCTAAAGCTACGTAGTTACCCTAAAGTGGCTTCCGCTGAAGCTAATCTCCTATAGCTACTACCTTAGTGTGCAACTTAACGTTATCTTTGAATAACGAAGTAAAAGCGGAAATTCTGAGAACTTTCGTGGTGAAAAGATCGTCTCCTACTCCAAAAAATTAAATATACCCTAGTCTCCACAAAAACATTCAGAGGTATCCACCCTATCACCTCAAACGATTCACTATTTGCAGTGATTTAAAAAGTAAAAATAAATTTACCGATGGCAGCTTGCTTATGATTTCTAGGTATCATAATGTACCATGAGGAAAACGCTATATCCATGCGGTTATAACAGTCAGATGCGCGAAATTAGTCAGGAACACAACAACCACGATTCTTAGGCACAGAACATCCTACTCTGCTACCTAATCGTATAATCGTATCAACGGATATTTCGCCAAAGAAAAGAAGACTACTGGTTCAAAGAAAATTTATTTAGTTTTTTAAAGACCATAGACATCAGTACTTATAGCCACGGAAAAATCACAACTTCGAGGAAATCACCGATTGTAGATTACAACCCGAAATGTCATTCTTCCCAATTAATGTCTTACCTTTAACTGGGATAGATCGTACACTCACCAGATCGTCGTGTTTTATCCGCTTTGAAAACCGTTTTGCAATCCATCGAATGGATGTTAACACTGGCTTTATCACGGGCAGTCCTAGTTCATGTATTTGGATCTGGTACATCAAGCAATGATAAGCATAAGTAACACTTACCCTTAAGAATTCCAGTTTCTTCTGGTTCCCCAAAATGCACACAAGCACAACAGATTCATACTTTTCAGGCAGCTCAACCTTATTTGACTTAGATTCTCTCACAATACATTTTTAAAGTGATAGCAGACACACTGATGGTATATTCACATTCTCAAAAAGCTTTTTCAACTTCAACCCAGGTTCTAAATTCTCTAGGATTATGCTCTTTGAAAACCCTGCTAATATCAACTTTGACCGTGCCCTTCTCACCAGATTTACTGGTAAATTGTTGCATGCTGAAGACATAAACGTGAAAGACATTAGTTTTCCAGATTTCTACATGTTAAGTAACCAAATGAGCCAGCAACAAAACCTGCAACCAACAAATGGACTGGAAACAACTGCTTCTACCAGCCAAACATCTTCATGTGCATGACTTCCAAAACTTCTACACATTGCCAATTCATTAACAGCTGAAGACCAACTAAAACACTGAGAGCCGCATAAATACAAGGTATGAAACAATTACACCGAAATGAATGCACTGACCTGGTAGTGAAAAGTTTCAAAACCAAAGAAACAATTCATTTTAACAGCGACGGAAACAAAAAATGAGGTGGAACGCAACATTTGTGGGTGACTCTAAAGAATAGCGGCCCAAACCGAAACGACCTTCGAGCAAAAAAGTGACCTTGAGGAAGGAATCAGCTGACTGTATCATTTTCGGATGTAATCATGGATGTTTTCGATTACTTTTTTGATAACGGACTGATAGCTTTGTCGAAAATTTGCCAATGCGGAGGAGTTATGCATATAGAAAAATAGACAGAAGCCATTGATGGCTTTGTATACAGATGTATTGAGTGCCAAAGGAAGAAATCGGTTCGAGAAGGTTTGTCGTTGTTCTTTAGTTTACAGATCCCTTAGGAACTTTTCTCTCAAGGTCTAAACTACCTATGACGAAAATTTTAATGATCTGTAACTTCTGGGTCCTGAAAAGAGCAGTCACAGCTACAGCTTATGAAACAGAAAATTCAGAGGTGTCAGCAGTGCAATGGCACCATTGCACTGGTACAACTACTGCAGAGATGTTTCCTCCTGGAAAATGAACACCCTGACTCAAGTTCTCGGAGGAGTCGGCAGCATAGTCCATATCGATGAGACTGTACTTATAAAAAGGAAATACAACCGTGGGAGATTACAAGCAAACCAGTAGTGGATACTGGGTATCTACGACACGACACTGCGCAAAGGGTATATAGAAGCGATTCCCAGTCGCAGTGCAGCAGTATTAGTGCCTATTATTAAGCGTTCGGTGTTGCCGGGGACGACTATTCATACAGATGAATGGAGCGGATACCGTCAATTATCGAATCATGGGTACATTCATCATGTTGTTAATCATACGGACGGTTTCCGGAATCCTTTAGATGGAACCCACACCAGTTCCATTGAAAGTTTTAGGAGTCGTCTAAAAAGACGTATAAGAGCGGTTAATGGATCGAGAAATCCCATGATTTACAGTTACCTGGATGAATGTATGTACCGAAACTGGCTTCGTATGACTATGAAGACTCCCATGAGAAACTGGGAGGTTTTTTTGAGACATATACGCGAGCGCCATCCTTTGTAACTGTTTATTATGATTGCATTACTTATATATAAACCGTTTTTTACAATTATGCGCCTTTCTTTTTGAGCCTTCTCATTGGCCGAAGTTGTCCCTGTCAAGGTCATTTTCGCGTTAAAAGGTCGTTTCGGTTTGGGCCGCTATTCTTTAGAGTCACCCATTTGTGAACAATACGCAACAAGATAAGCCGTGTACAACGGCAGAATAAACGGAACAACAAACGCGTACACTAACAGCTACGGAACTGCAACCCAATATGGCCGACTAACATGGACGAAAATGACCTTCCAGCGTCTCACTCCACCAATGACCTTGATAAGTTACGGATAATTTCAGCCGTCTTAAACGCCCAAGAAATCGGTAAAGCTATCAAAATTATTAAGCTTACTAATACTCCCGGCCCAGATGGAATGTCTTCTGTCCTCTTAAAAAATGGTGGAAATGACATGAATCTACTTCTTCTCAAGATATTTTCAACTTCGATTAGGAGCGGAACATATCCAAATAGCTGGAAGAAATCCTACTTTGTACCCATTCACGAAACCGGACCTACAGCGGACATAGATAATCACCGCCCCATCAACATTACTTTCGTTGTCTCACGTGTGATGGAAAAGATTTTAAGGAAGCAAATTGTTCAGTATTTGCTCTCGAATGACTTAATATCCCATTTCCAACACGGCTTCCTAAACAGAAGATCGTGCATTACGTGCCAGTTAGATTATTTCGACCACATTACTGAATGTGTAGACAAAGGTCGTTCGGCAGCAACATTATTTCTAGATGTTAGGAAAGCTTTTGATAAAGTCCCACATATATACATATATATTTCTTCCTGTTTATGCAGGAACATACCAATTGTACAGGCGTGGATAAGTTATTATATAAATTACACATAATTTGATGTATGATGAATTTACAGTTTGGTTGTTCTCTCTGACATGAGAGTCAGTCGGAACAGTCTGCTATAAAGTCTGTTTGTGTAGCACATAAAGAGATATAGAAATATTGTCTTCGCATTAACAAAAAACCCAGACATCAGATGAATGTAATACAAATATCTGGGAAAAAAAGCTTGAAGTCAATTCGCTAACATATCTTTGTTGTGAACAGCACCCTTGGCTTAAAGTTTATTGATGTATTATGTTGAGATCAGTAATATATTTATTCCATTTTTTCAGCAGTCTTATCGTAGTTTTATAACAGGAAAGAAATTTGATCGTGGATGCGAAAACTAGATGAGGTCATGTGAAGTTGTTTTACTGCATCAAATGGTGCCGGGGTCGATTCCAGAATTCTCCATTTGCTCCATTTGTGTCTGCATGGCGGACTGTATTCGTGAGTTGAGTAAAATGTTGAAAACTGTTTGAAAACCAGTTGCTTTCTCATTTCAGATGATGAATACTCATTTGCAGCATGTTCGCCAGCGTCTTCAAATGGCAGAATTAGATCGTTCATGGAATTTGAGTGGTTATGAGATAGACGGTATGGAATTAATCCTCATTTCAGTTCAGGTGCAGGGTTTTTCGACCTCGACCAGAAGATGAATAGGAGCAGCAGAATACCAGAAAGAGAAAGTATGTGAAAATAATAATAATAATAGTATATTCTCATTTTGTACATGAGAGACGCCAGTTTACAGGCATCATCAATATGATGAATTACATATACGATTAGCAATCATAATTAATAATAATGTTTTAATAAAATACACATTTTTTCCTACTTGTGTAGGACACACCAAATATACAGGCATGGATAAGCATTATATAAATTTCATAAATTTGGTTTATGGTTAAGTTACATGGTTGCTGGCGTTTTTGTCTTAGGTCTGTGGGAACAATATGATAACCAGTCATTCAATGGAGCACGTCATGAAATATAGGAATAATAACTTCGCATTAACAAAAAAACCCAAGTAAGTTTTGGATGGATTAAAAATACTTGGGAAAAAATGAAGCTTGAAGTTATTCCACAATATAACAAGTCATTCAATGGAGCACATCATGAAATATAGGAATATTGTCTTCGCATTAACAAAAAAACCCAAGTATGTTTTGGATGGATTAAAAATACTTGGGAAAAAATAAAGCTTGAAGTAATTCCTCAATATAACTTGGGTGTGTACAAATCCGAATCTTATTTTTGATTTGATTTATATCCAAATTGGGTAATAAGGAAGCTATTTTACAGATACGATCAGTTATGTTATAAGCTACAATCGTGAAGTTGTATTACAAGTAGATACTTTTCCATTGGTATAAGAGTATATTCCACAAATGTAAACCAGGTTGCTTCGAGGAGAAAGTTAATTCGTTATTAACCAGGAGACTGAAAGATACGGGACCAATAATGTTTGCAGATCATTTGTCATTGTAAATGGTCAAATATCCACATTATTCATTCTCATTCAAAAAGTCAAATGGAAGCTGAAATGGTGAGAGAAAAAAGAAGACAAACAACAGCAACGCAAAAGAAAGCAACGGGAGTCCTTAAGGAGTGATTAATAAATATATACATATATATTCTGTTTTGTAACTATGCTTATTTTTGTTCATTAACTAACTAGTCCCGTTACGCTAACTTTTATATTATGTGTGAACTAATATTACTGTCCTGTGTAGAAATGTTTATCATCTAGTTCCAATAATATTAAAATTTATAATTGTAGTTGGTTGTAACTACACGTTTAAAGAACTTAAAATATCTATGTATGGTGAAAAAGAAGGTGTAAGAGTCAGGCGCAAAAGTGCATTGTCATCTTTGAGTAGTCTGATGACTGAGGAGATGAACACTGGAAGTGTGTTTGCATCGCGCACATTAGCTGGTAGCCTATTCCAAATGACTGAAAACTTGTTTAAGAAGAAGTTGTACCGCACGTAAGTCTGACAGTGCTCCATAGCAGCTAGGCTGTGATGATTTCTAAGATTGTAACTGATGACAGCGGTAGGTTTAGTTAATGGCTCGGAGGAATGCAAGAGAAGATTAGTTAGCTTGTAGTAAAAGATAAGGTTTAGCTTAAGACGTCTTTTCCAGAGGGGTTCTAATCTTAGTCTTTCACATCGCTCATGGTATTCCAGACCACTTTCTAAACCAAGAGTTCTTGAGGTAAACTGGCGTTGCACTCCCTCTAATTTAAGCTTGTCACTTTGTCTGAGTCCGCTAAGAATAAACGGGCAGCATTCTAAGATAGGTCGGACACATACTTTGTATAATAAAACCCTAGTTTCACAACAAAAGAAATTGCGTGTTATGCATCCTATCAGCCTTCGCGTTTTACGTCTGGCATAATCAGTCTGTTCAGCGAACGTTAGGTTACTAGAGTATCTAATACCGAGATCTACGACTGAGTTGAGCTTAGCTAGTTTTCGCCCATTTATTTCAAGGGTTAGATCAAGGTTACTGTTGCCGATACAAATCCAGCCGCATTTGTCAATGTTAAAGTTTAGACAGGATTCAGCACACCACGTTGCGAGGCTACTTAGTTCAAGATGTATTTTAGTAACCATATCGCTTAATTCATGAGTGTAGCAGGAGTAGACGACTTTGAGGTCGTCAGCATATAGGAATGGTTTGCCTAAGGTGAAGCATTTGCAAATGCTGTTAATGTAGATTGTGAATAAAAGTGGACCTAGGACACTACCTTGCACGACCCCACTTGAGATCTGCCTAGGATGAGACAATACACATCCAACTTTGGTTATTTGTACCCTGTTGCTTAGAAATCATTTTAACCAGTTCGGTAATGGGTTGTGAATTCCACAAGAGTACAGCTTCTCAAAGAGAATACTGTGAGATACCGTGTCAAATGCCCTAGATATATCGAAGTAGAGAACAACGACTAGCTTACGTGCTTCGCGACTACTAGTGATGCAGTTGAAAAAGTCGAAGTGGCAAGTAACGCAGGATATATTTTTGAGAAATCCGTGTTGAGACCTTGTAACAAGATCTTCCCTAAGTAGGTGGTCTGACAATTGATCTTTTACAACTTTCTCCATGATTCGTGAGATAACTGGGGTTATATTTATGGGTCTGTAATTGCGGACGTTTGCCCTATCACCAGATTTGTAATGTGGAATTATGAAGCTAGTTTTCCACTCACTAGGGTAAGTGCCAGTGTCCATAGATATTGAGAAGAATTTAAGAAGTAACAGGGGTATATCACACCCACTGTTTTTGAAAATTATCGAAGCTAGGCCATCCGGTCCGGCACTTGTAGAAGGTTTAAGGCTTTTAATTGCTTGTACTATTAACTGATTAGTGAACACAATGCTTTCAAGGGAAGAGATAGTAAGGGGAGCGGTTTCACCAGGCATATGTGTTTCTAAACTAAAGTTTGCAAACCAATCACTGAACAGTTCACAGATAGTGGCAGGTTCATTGTAGATTACCTTGTCGTGAAGTAAGTATGGGATTTCCCTCGCCGACTGCATTCGTTTTTTAAGAAGTGCCGTTAAGTTATAAACTTTGGAGGTACTTTCAAGTGCCGTTAAATCTTCGTCGAGGTCCTTTTGAGAGCGTAGGCGCTTGATAGATTCAAGAGACTCGTGGATTGAGAGTAATAGTGATATGTCCTTAGTGGAATAGTACTAATAATAATAATAATAGTATATTCTCATTTTGTACATGAGAGACGCCAGTTTACAGGCATCATCAATATGATAAATTACATATACGATTAGCAATCATAATTAATAATAATGTTTTAATAAAGTACACATTTTTTCCTACTTGTGTAGGACACACCAAATATACAGGCATGGATAAGCATAAATTAAATTTCATAAATTCGGTTTATGGTTAAGTTACATGGTTGCTGGCGTTTTTGTTTTAATAATAATTATAATAATGTATATTCTCATATAAACATATAAATTTACATGAAAATGCATGCCATTTTTTTAGGTCTGTGGGAACAATATGATAACCAGTCATTCAATGGAGCACATCATGAAATATAGGAATATTGACTTCGCATTAACAAAAAAACCCAAGTAAGTTTCGGATGGATTAAAAATACTTGGGAAAAAATAAAGCTTGAAGTTATTCCACAATATAACAAGTCATTCAATGGAGCACATCATGAAATATAGGAATGTTGTCTTCGCATTAACAAAAAAACCCAAGTAAGTTTTGGATGGATTAAAAATACTTGGGAAAAAATAAAGCTTGAAGTAATTCCTCAATATAACTTGGGTGTGTACAAATCCGAATCTTATTTTTGATTTGATTTATATCCAAATTGGGTAATAAGGAAGCTATTTTACAGATACGATCAGTTATGTTATAAGCTACAATCGTGAAGTTGTATTACAAATTGATACTTTTCCATTGGTATAAGAGTATATTCCACAAATGTAAACCAGGTTGCTTCGAGGAGAAAGTTAATTCGTTATTAACCAGGAGACTGAAAGATACGGGACCAATAATGTTTGCAGATCATTTGTCATTGTAAATGGTCAAATATCCACATTATTCATTCTCATTCAAAAAGTCAAATGGAAGCTGAAATGGTGAGAGAAAAAAGAAGACAAACAACAGCAACGCAAAAGAAAGCAACGGGAGTCCTTAAGGAGTGATTAATAAATATATACATATATATTCTGTTTTGTAACTATGCTTATTTTTTGTTCATTAACTAACTAGTCCCGTTACGCTAACTTTTATATTATGTGTGAACTAATATTACTGTCCTGTGTAGAAATGTTTATCATCTAGTTCCAATAATATTAAAAATTTATAATTGTAGTTGGTTGTAACTACACGTTTAAAGAACTTAAAATATCTATGTATGGTGAAAAAGAAGGTGTAAGAGTCAGGCGCAAAAGTGCATTGTCATCTTTGAGTAGTCTGATGACTGAGGAGATGAACACTGGAAGTGTGTTTGCATCGCGCACATTAGCTGGTAGCCTATTCCAAATGACTGAAAACTTGTTTAAGAAGAAGTTGTACCGCACGTAAGTCTGACAGTGCTCCATAGCAGCTAGGCTGTGATGATTTCTAAGATTGTAACTGATGACAGCGGTAGGTTTAGTTAATGGCTCGGAGGAATGCAAGAGAAGATTAGTTAGCTTGTAGTAAAAGATAAGGTTTAGCTTAAGACGTCTTTTCCAGAGGGGTTCTAATCTTAGTCTTTCACATCGCTCATGGTATTCCAGACTACTTTCTAAACCAAGAGTTCTTGAGGTAAACTGGCGTTGCACTCCCTCTAATTTAAGCTTGTCACTTTGTCTGAGTCCGCTAAGAATAAACGGGCAGCATTCTAAGATAGGTCGGACACATACTTTGTATAATAAAACCCTAGTTTCACAACAAAAGAAATTGCGTTTCTTCAGCTTCCTTAACTTATTACGGTGTGCCCTTGGAATATATTCAGTTCGGTGTCTAATTAATTTCACTATTCTCTTTGGAGCAACTGTATCTAGACAAAGGGTAACATTCCTGTAAAACAGGGTTACTAAGGCCTCCAGGGAGACAGTGGTAAAATAGTCATCCCATTGACAGAGTCGAATAAGTTCTTGGACTAATCCCCAGTCTGTATATTTGTAACTACGACATATTGTGCTTCCTGAGTCTTGTTGGTTTCCTGTATTTAGTGGTGAGAAAGGCAGAGAGCAGAGTACCATTCTATGGTCACTACTGGAAAATCGATTACCAACATACGTGGATACTGGGATTGTGTCATGACAAAAAACAAGGTCCAACATGTTGTCACCACGAGTAGGTGTCTGGACGTGTTGTTGCCATCCATAACAGTCTATAGTGGCAAGTAATTCGTCGAAGCGTTTGGGGCCGGAACTAGTTAGCCAATTGACTTCTGGAAGATTGAAGTCCCCTGCAATTATTTTGTAATTGGCACTAAACGAGGATGCATGTGCAAACGATTTAGCTAATAACGCATCAGTTTCTTTTGTTGAGCTTGGTGCTCGATAAACACAGCCTATGAGAAGTTTGTACTTATCTCCATGTAAGACAACCCAGAGTGAGTCAGGTACATTATTCATTGTTTCATCTTCCACCTTACTGACTACAAATGAGTTATGTATATATATGAGACATCCTCCACCACGCTTGCAATCTCCGTTTGCACGGTGTACAGTGTAATCATCGATACCTATATGCACATCAAGTACAGAGGATGAGCACCATGACTCAGTAATCAGAGCTACAGTAGGCTTGGCGACTAATAATAATGTCCTTAGTTCAGATATCTTATTGATTAAGGAACGTGCATTAATTAGCAATATCGTGAATAAGTCACGGGATACTACAAACTGGCTTAAAATGTCACCATAACCTAAATCTATTTGTGCGTCAGCACCGCAAGAATTTATGAATGAAAAGGAGGTCGGACTGGGTGTCTGCACATCGGAGTTGGTGTGCAATGAGGTGGTCCTAGGTGCCATGGGTCGTACCAGTGATTCGGGACACCTGGAAAATTTACCATGTGTTCATGGATATAAGGGTAGTACAGGTTGGGCCTAGGTTGACGGTTAAAAGGCATAGCATCAAAGGTCTACCCATCCAACTGCTATTCGTCATACCAGTATACACCTTCGGGTTGTTTTTATAACTTAAAGGGAATTGTGAAGGAAGGTGCTTTGGCTGCAAGACTTTAGGAGTCTTGGAGCCTGACTTTCTATAAGGTGGAGCATGCGGAACACCTCCAGATATACTTATGTTTCGAGAGGAGTTTTTCGTAACAAGTGATGGTTTGTTGGCATTCTTACTCTCAGCAGGCTTATTGAATACAAAGTATTCTTCCCCATCATTAGTTTCAACCCTGCGAAATTTGTTCATCGTGGGGAGGTTACTACGTTTGGGGGGAGATTTCTTAGAACAACTTGCAGAAGTTCTAGTCATTTTAACATCTTTCGATGAGGTTTTATTTACAGGGGTAGTGGTATCTAAATCAGTTCCTAGTTCCATTGGCAGGTGTGGTTGTTGTGTAGTTTGCTGAATGCTAGTTTCAGCACTAGGTGTCTGTTGCTGTGCACGATCCTTATTTGGTAAATCAAAGCTAGAGAAGGTGACCAGGTTATTACTACGCATTATTCTACGCTGACACGGTGTTTTATCCTGAGCTACGGTTATAGACCTATAACTGCCATTCAGTCTTAAATGATCCTGACATTTAGTAAACTTACTAGCATCAAAGGAATTACTGAATTTAAAAATGATTGGGCAATTAGCCTGGTTAGACTTTTTACGAAGTCGTTTGCATTCACATGGAACACTAGCCATGCCGCAACAAATCAGGATTTTGTGTCTTACAGTTTTCAGGGGCAGAGAATCTGGGACGTTGTAAACTATAGCTTGGTGAGAAGAGGTTATACGCTTCATCACCTCCGTAGCCAAGCAGTCAATCAGGTTTTCAGCTTTATTTAGGTTGTCTGGAGATATTTTAGGATGCCTTTCTAAAAGACAGGCCATTGGGTCTAAATTCAAAAGCTTATTTTGAGTTACATCCAGTAAAGACTTAACCTGGCCAATATCAGAACGGCTCTCCGTGATATTTGAGATTGGCAGTGACATACTATCAAACTGATCTAATTTTTTCTGAATTTCACTTACTTGCCTCTGCATATCTTTCAAAAGGAGGTTTAGTTTACAGAACTCAGAGTTCTCTAACAGAACATCTTTCACCTGTATCACAGGAGTGAGATCTGCACTCAAACCATTTTGAAAGCTAGTAGTTGATACTGTATTACCAGGCGGTAATGCAGTTATAACCGAATTTAAGCCACTATCTAAAACAATTGTGTTTCTACGAACACGCTTTTTAGAGATTTGGACCATAATTTCAAGAATTATATGACAATAAGCAGTAAATAAATTTCAGAGCGAACACGTGCAAAACTGTCACCAATTTCGAACGTACCGCCATTTCCAACACGGCTTCCTAAACAGAAGATCGTGCATTACGTGCCAGTTAGATTATTTCGACCACATTACTGAATGTGTAGACAAAGGTCGTTCGGCAGCAACATTATTTCTAGATGTTAGGAAAGCTTTTGATAAAGTCCCACATATATACATATATATTTCTTCCTGTTTATGCAGGAACATACCAATTGTACAGGCATGGATAAGTTATTATATAAATTACACATAATTTGATGTATGATGAATTTACAGTTTGGTTGTTCTCTCTGACATGAGAGTCAGTCGGAACAGTCTGCTATAAAGTCTGTTTGTGTAGCACATAAAGAGATATAGAAATATTGTCTTCGCATTAACAAAAAACCCAGACATCAGATGAATGTAATACAAATATCTGGGAAAAAAAGCTTGAAGTCAATTCGCTAACATAACTTTGTTGTGAACAGCACCCTTGGCTTAAAGTTTATTGATGTATTATGTTGAGATCAGTGATATATTTATTCCATTTTTTCAGCAGTCTTATCGTAGTTTTATAACAGGAAAGAAATTTGATCGTGGATACGAAAACTAGATAAGGTCATGTTAGTTGTTTTACTGCATCAAATGGTGCCGAGGTCGATTCCAGAATTCTCCATTTGCTCCATTTGTGTCTGCATGGCGGACTGTATTCGTAAGTTGAGTAAAATGTTGAAAACTGTTTGAAAACCAGTTGCTTCTTCATTTCAGATCATGAATACTCATTTACAGCATGTTCGCCAGCGTCTTCAAATGGTAGAATTGGATCGTTCATGGAATTTGAGTGGTTATGAGATAGATGGTTTGGAATTAATCCTCATTTCAGTTTAGATGCAGGGTTGTTCGACCTCGACCAGAAGATGAATAGGAGCAGCAGAATACCAGAAAGAGAAAGTATGTGAACATGAAAAGGACATTAATATTTTATGCATTATAAATGTTTATGTCAATTGTATATTATAATTAGTAAACATTTACTTTTAGTTGTGTTTTCACGTATTTATGCGAAGTCTTAGAGTTTATTTAGTGTCATAATGTGTATTAATGAGTCTGAGCGTTTTAGTGTTCTAATGACTGATGCGTTTTAGAAATAAGTGATGGGTTCTGGTAGGGATAGTCATTGGACAAAACAGTTTATATAGCAAGCGTTTGAAGGTTACAATAGAGTGACACGTCCTATTTCTAAGGGTAAACTAATCCTGTATGTTCCGTACTAAGTCTTTATGCATCCATGCTGCTAGTTTATTTATATTTTTAGATTGCTAAGGGTGTTGAAGTGCGTCTTTTAGGTGCTGTAGTAGATTAGTGCTTGATTCGTTCTAGGAGTAAATAGTTTATTAATATAATCAGTAGAGTGAAACAGTCTGTATAGAGAGCGTTTGAAGCTTGTAACCGAAGAGCAAGTTCTGATATCTAGGGGCAGGCTATTCCATATTTTAGAATACATGACTGTGAAGAAGTTTTCACGGAGTGTTGACTTAAAAGAATGAGTTGTCACTGTGGAAGTTTGGTTACGCAGATCGTAAGAACCTTCCTGTGCGAATTGTATGTCCCTGTTACCTGAGAATGATATTTTGTGAAGGACCTTAAAGAAGAATATTAGGTTTATAATAAGTCGCCTTGTCCAAAGTGGGTCAAGTTTTAGGATCATGCACCGTGAGATGTAGTCTTTCTTACAATCGTAGCCAAGTAGTTTTGAGGTAAAATATCGTTGGATACTTTCCATCCTTAGCTTGTCACGTGTGCGAGTGCTGCTTATAATAAATGGACAGTATTCTAGTAGTGGTCTGACACATGTTTTGTACAGAATTAGCTTGGCTTCATTGTCGTGAAAGTTCCTGAGTATGCATCCTAAGAGCATCCTCGATTTTCTAGTCTGTGATGCTACTTGCTCAGAGAATGTCAAGTCACTAGAGTACCTCAGGCCTAGGTCAACGACACTTCGGAGTCTGGTTAGGTTAGCAGATTGGAGCGTTAATTTCAGGTCAATTGAGGGTGCACCGAAGCAGATCCAGCCACATTTGTTCAGATTAAATTGGAGATTCCATAGGGACGACCAAGCAGTCATTTTATCTAATTCCTTCTGCACTACATTCTCGAAGTTCCCTAAGTCATCACGTTGGAATGTATAAGCTACTTTTAGGTCATCTGCAAAGATGAATGGTTTCCCGTGCGTGAAGCAAGCGCATATGTCATTGATGTATAGTGTAAATAGGAGGGGTCCAATGACACTACCTTGTACTACACCAGAAGTGATAGGGCTAGGTTTGGAGGTTGCAGACCCGAGTTTAACTATTTGGGACCTATTGTTAAGGAATGATTTAAGCCATCCTAATAATGGGTCACGTATTCCTAAGGAGTTCAGCTTATTTGTTAGCAGTAAATGGTCAACACGGTCAAATGCCTTAGAAATGTCAAAGTAGATGACAAGTACTAGTTGCCGTCTGTCACGACTGCTGGTTACAAAATTGAAGAAGTCTAGGTGACATGTTAAACATGATCTGGATTTCAGGAATCCATGTTGGTTCGGACTTATGATGTTGCAGCTAAGCATATGTTTGATTAAGTTATCTTTGACTAGTCTCTCCATGATTCTAGATGCTATAGGTGTGATATTGATCGGCCGGTAGTTACTGACTTCAGTTTTCGAGCCAGATTTGTGTTTAGGCATAATGAATGTTGTCTTCCATATGTCAGGGTAAGTTTGGGTTTCTAGGGACATTGTGAATATTTTAAGCAGCAGTAGAGGGCCACCATATTTATAGAAGTAAGATGATATACCGTCGGTACCGAAACCTTTTGAACTTTTGAGGGTTCTTATAGTTTGGTTAATATCAGCGTAAGTGAATTGAACAGTGCTAATTTGGTTTGGTGTGAGTGGAGATGGAGTTTGTGCCATTTTAGTAATAGGGTGTATATCGAGTAGCTGGACTGAGGGCTTAAGGTAGTTACCTGCAAACGTTTTGTTGAATAGTTCACATATGTCTGCAGAGTTAGTGCATAGCCTACCTTTGTCTATGAGGAGAGAAATGCTGTGATTTTTGCGATTCATTCGCTTCCTTAAGATTTCTGTGAGTGCATACACTCTAGCAGGACTGGCTACTGCGATGCGTTCTTCCTTTCTCATACGGAAATCTCGAGCTTGTGAGATGGAGCTAAGGGTGTTAAGTATTAGACCTAGAGTGCCAAAGTCGTGGTGTTTGAAGTAACTTGTTGAGAGTTTCTTCAGTTTCGTACGATCCTTTGGTTTTATGAATGACTTTCTGTGTGGGGAAACCTTTAGTGTTTGGAGTGGAATGACAGCATCTAAGCATGTGTTTGAGTTATGGTAGAAGATGGTTAGGGCTCTCGATAGGTCATCAGTAGTGAAGTATTCATCCCATTTGGAGGATCTTAGCATCGATTCAACTAAGGCCCAGTTTGCCTTACTATAGTTCCTATATATTACTTGTTGTGAAGTGGAGGTATGAGATGCATTGCTACTCAGCGGAATTGGCAGTGCACACACACTGTTTTGTGGTCGCTCCCTGGAAACTCAGAACCTACTAGCGTTGAAAGGGGGCTTATATTGTGGCAGAAGATTAAGTCTAGTACGTTGTTACCTCTTGTGGGAGTAGTGACAGTTTGTTTCCAGCCAAGTATATCCAGTGTGCCTAAGAACTTATCAAATTTAGTTGGGCCTGTGGGTATATCCCAGTTGATTTCAGGTAAGTTAAAGTCCCCACATAGGATCTTATGATCGTATTGTAAGTCGGATAATTGCTCCAGAGTATTAATAAGTTGGGTCTCGTAATTACTAAAGGTGCCAGGTGCTCTGTAGGTGCATCCAATTAATGCTGTTACGTTATTTAAGTGTACATTAACCCATAGAGTCTCAGGCATGTTAAGTGTACTACTTTCTAGCTGTGATACAGTAAGTGCATTCAGAAAGTACATGAGACAACCCCCTCCCTTACCACCTTCCCTGTCACACCGAAAGTGTGTGTAGTTATCTAAGCTTATTTCTTCATCCAGGATGTTCGAATGACACCAAGATTCAGTGATGACAATTACAGGGGGTTTGTATATTACTGTGAGTGCTCTGAGCATCGGCAATTTATTTAGAACAGATCTAGCATTTATGAGGATTAGGTAAAGATGAGAGTTGAAGTAGCATTTGAAGTATTTAAGTTCGTTAGTCAGCCCCGAATATGGTTCAGCACCCAGTAGTTCTGCTTGACATGATGATCCTATGTTAAGAGGAGTTTCAGCATCATGCTCACCTATGTCTATCGAGTTGGTGTGTGCTGTTTTCGGTGAAGAATTAGGAGTTGGAGTACTGGATTTGCTATAGACTAAGGAATTTTTATTTTTAGTTAGGTTACAGAAGTGGGTAGGGTTCTTTATTTGACCTATACTTGTGCAGGTGTCAAGTGTGCCTAATGGATACGGGTGCACTAGACCGTTCCTGTTTTCATGCAAGGAGGGAGCCAGCTTAGTGGTTTAGGAGTGTTAACATCCCTACCAGCTGTTTTTTCAACGCTGACAGGGACGCGGGGGATAAAAAATGATTGGATCCTTGTGATGACCATGGCTTATTATTCCACCTATTGTTTGATGCTAGTTGTGTCCTTGTGTGGGTTTCATGTGTACTGCATTGTGGGTTAGTTCCCAGCAGACTTGTACCATATATCCGGTCAAAATTTGTTTGTGTGCCATACTCTGAAGACCCTGAGTTGTTGGTAGCCGAGTTCTGACTATTACCACTTGTACTATTGAGGGTGACATTGTTGTGACATTGGATATTAGTGTGTGCCATGGTGCGATTTAGCACGTTGTGAGTGCTAATACTATTAACCGTGGGGAGTGTGGGTTTATTTAAGCTGCCACTGTTTTTGTTTGTATGGTTTAGTGGCAAAGTCGAATTTCGGGGGTTTTTGACTTTTTTCTGGGGTTATTTAATGGCATTTTAGATTCTGCGGTGATAGGTGGTATGGTTTTGTTATTTATTTGGTTACAGTCTAGTGGCCTTTCGGCTGGTGTTGCACTCTGATGGGATAATTCTGTGTGTTTTGAGAGGGGTGATGCGGTGGGGTCTACTGTATCTTTCACAGGGTTGGGAATAATGGCTGCTTGCAATGTCCTATTACCTATTTCACAATTAGTCTTAGCGAGATAGTTGTATGCGCGCCTTTCTATGACTGTTTTGTCCACCCCGACCTTTATATGTTTGTAGTTTCTGGCTTGCGATAGGGTGTGTTGGGAGTGAATGAATTTTCTGGTCTCTGTCGGTGTTTCGAACTGAAAACGAATAGGACAACACTTTTCATGTTGACTCTTCTTCAGCCTATAGCACTTAGTCTTGGAGTTAGGCATTTTCGCTTCACTAAGTAAGATGCGCTGTACCTTTTTTAGTGCCTCATTGTCCGGAACGTTGTAGACAATAGCACTCAGTTTTGCGTCGAGTCGTTTTGTTACTTCTGTGGTAACAAAGTTAATGAGGTTATCTACCTTAGTTACCAATTCTGTGTCAAGCTTGTTAAGGTTTACAGCTTTCATGAGGATAGTTAGAGGTGTCAGTTCACAGACCTGCGATCTGATATCGCTGATCTCATCTGATAGTTTGGATATCTCGGCATCGGTTTCGATGTTTCCAGCATTTACTGACTTGCTGTATTTTATTTCCCTTAACTCAGCCTTAAGTTCACCTATAGACAACTATAGAAGTTCTATTTCTGAAGATAGTACTGAAAAAGAGCTTGTCAAAAGAGTTGAAGATTGAACGATCAATTCATGGTTGTTTGCTCAAAATCAACTTCCCCAATTTTCGCGGAGGCATCAATACGACAGTCATCGTCTCATCGGTCGCTGTTCAGAAAGAAGAGTGAAACATCGTCAGAAGTAACAATGATTTATTATTGTAATATTAGTTTTCAGACCTTAGTTGGCTTAGTTCGTTTATTCCTTTTATATGTTGGTGTAACAATAAAGAAATAACAAGCAGCAGATCGGTGTTTTGGTGTTTGCGTCCGTTATTACCAAGCGTTTCTGAAACTCAAAGGAACAGCGTGGGCCCGAGCGTAGCGAGAGCTGGGCATTAACGGTTTATGAGACTTGGCTGACAGTTTCTGACGATAGAAACAGATCTGGCGGATTGAAACAGTTGGTGAAAGTTTGGATAGTCGCCGTTCATTTTTCCTGGTGCCGGTCAAGTCCTCTTTGAACAAGCAATATCTGGAACTTTTTTGGAATTGGGTCAAGTTCAACAATGCCTGGGTCAAAGAAGGGACAGAGTGTCTTGGATACAAACAAGAAAGTAAGTCATGGTGACTTGTCTGTTAATTGTAACGATGTGTCTGATGTTAAGCATGACATGGTTGATGTTACTGTTTCGCCGTTCAGGGATAATAGGAACATCAAACTCCCTAAATTTGAACCACGGTGTTTTGATGGAAACCCGGCCGATTATTTACAATTTATAAAGGAGTTTGAGATCATGTTGAGTGGTATTTTATTAAATGATGAATCGAAGTTAATGTATTTGATGAGATATTGCACTGGAGATGCTGCAAGAGCTATACAGTGTTGTAAGTTTATGAAGCCAAAAGAGGGCTACAACGAGGCTATGAGCATATTACGTCAAAGGTTTGGAAAACCCTCGATGATTGCAGGGAAATTATTCGAGGCTGTTAAGGGTAATGGTGGCCAATTACAGGATGACTCCCAGGCACTCACTGAGTTTTTAGATAATTTGCTAATTTACAAGAATGGAATGATTTCGATGAGCCGAATGAGTGACCTCAACTCGAGTTTTATACTAGAAGTAATAGCAAGACGTCTACCTACACGACTGCAAAGGAAGTGGGTGAAGACGAGCTCCCGTATGGAGGATGAGGGTATCGAGGCGAAATTTGATGATATCCAGAAACTAGTAAAAGATTGTGTCAATGGAGTTGAAGATTGAACGATCAATTCATGGTTGTTTGCTCAAAATCAACTTCCCCAATTTTCGCGGAGGCATCAATACGACAGTCATCGTCTCATCGGTCGCTGTTCAGAAAGAAGAGTGAAACATCGTCAGAAGTAACAATGATTTATTATTGTAATATTAGTTTTCAGACCTTAGTTGGCTTAGTTCGTTTATTCCTTTTATATGTTGGTGTAACAATAAAGAAATAACAAGCAGCAGATCGGTGTTTTGGTGTTTGCGTCCGTTATTACCAAGCGTTTCTGAAACTCAAAGGAACAGCGTGGGCCCGAGCGTAGCGAGAGCTGGGCATTAACGGTTTATGAGACGAGACTGACAGATAGTGTCAATCAATCTATGAGCAAGTTCGCCAGTCTATTACATCTCACCCCTAGAATAGAGCAGTCTGAGGGCAAAATGCAATCATTGATGACGAAAGGGCCTCAGAGAGGTGGATATCGAGAAGGCTCCATGATGTCTAGTAATGCATATAGATCTAGTGAGTGTAACAGGTTTCGTAGTACATCCTCAACAGATAAGTTACAAGATGCAAGACAAACACGGCTTTGTTTTACACGTGTGCAAGAGGTGCATACAGAAGTGAACTGTGAACCAGTGAGCAAGTTCAGTGATAAGCTAAATGTAAACTCCAGGCCTGACTCCGAATTGTGTGACGATAACGTTGTTGTGAAGAAGTCTGTAGTTGCAACTGGTAAGCCGTTGCTGAATAGAGTGTCACAGAATAGAGTTACTGCTTCAGAGTGGAGTTCTGACTCCAAAAGTTTACAAAGTATAACTAGTCAGAGTGAAGATGTAAAACCTTTATTGATTTGTGAGGAGGAACCAAAATTGTCTACTTCTGTTATTAAAGAGTTTGAAAATGATGAACTTGACGGTAAAGTGAATATTCGTGATAATGATCATGATACTTCACAGTTGTCTTTGGTTGATCATTATGAGATGCGGGATATGCCTACTACTGCTAAGTTAAATAAAGGTTCTGTACAACTACAACGTGAAGTAGAATTGAACGCAGATGCAGTTCCAAAAGGTGTGCATACTTGTGAGACAGTCAGTGTAAGTGATCAGCGTGTAGCCCACCTATCATCAGATGATAGTGCTAAACCCGAACTAGTAGTGAAAGACAGCAGTGGCGGTAATCTTGCAGTTGGACAACTATCTGAGATCCGAACAAGAACAGCTTCTGATCCACCACTAAGTTCATCACCTTGTGTCACTCAGTCATCGTTGGTGCTCTCATCCACAATGAAACAGACACCCATGAACTCAATAATCTTGTGCAATGACTATGGTGGTATCAGTTCGTTTGAAAGGACGAATATCAATGGTCAGTTTAGTGTGGATAAGCCAAGTGTAAAGGAGAGAGTAATTGTTAAATTGACTTGCACGAATAAAGGCATTTCCAGTTTCAAGTTACTATTTGAATGTTATTATCTTTGGTGCAAATTACTCTGTTTCTACACTTGGTTGATGAGATATGTCGTGTGTTTGTTGGTCATCTATATTCTACGATACAATGACATGGGCGTGTTGCCGTTCAGATTTGAGGATATAGCTGATAGAAGGAAGTCAGCAAATGAACTCTGCGACGATTTTCCAACCTAGGGCGTCAACCTGAGAAGGGTTGTAGGCGTACTGGTGTAAGTCCTACAGTTCTTCAAAGGGTAGCGCATCAATGAGCAGTCCAATGTGCTTGGTGTATGATTTTGTACATATGTTCATATTGTATATACTGAAGTGGTATTATCTGTCATCTAGCTGTTGGTAATTTTGTTTGTGTACGGACGACTTCCACTTGGATCATCAACCTGAGAAGGAATGTAGGCGTACTGCTGTAAGTCCTACGGTTCTTCAAGGGTAGTTTGTCGTGTCAGAATCCACAACATTTGATGTGTTGATTGTACATATGTTTGTGTGAAATAGTTGTGTGAGTTCCAATTGATGTAATTGTTGGTTAATCTTGTTTGTGTCCGGACATTCCACAAATTACAATCGTCAACCTGTGAAGGGTTGTAGGCGTACTGGTGTTAGCCCTGCGATTCTTCAAAGGAATTCCATCAAGACATGATCCGCGAGGTTGTTTGTACAATTTGTATATTCGTGTGGTTTGTCATATCAATTGGTGTTTTTTGGATTCATTGTGTTTACTTGTTGTTTCCGTACCTTGTTTTTATTGCGTAATTTTGTTAAAATTTTCGTCGCGATTACTTCTGAAGTTGTTTCGAGTCTTCTGCATCCGTGAATGAATTGATTGATGTTAAGGACAGCAGATGGGTCGTATACCCCGGGGAGGCTAGGCTATTGCTGAGAATGAAATGCACACGGAGATAATTGTTAGCTGCGGTCCGACGCGCCGGGGAGAAAGAGTGTAAACGACTGAAGCTCGCATGCGTCACCGCTATTAGAACTGAGGCAGAATGAGTGACCAGCGATTGCAGTGGTAATTGGTAGTGAGTAGATAAGAGGGTGTGCGTAGAGTATCATGAGTTGGTGCTATGGTCACGTTGCATTCTGCAAGAGTCATTCTAGTAAGTGGCGATTGTGTTGCAAGATGTCAAGAGGAGGTCTCTGTCTGGAGGCGCAGGTCGTCAGCGATGTGTGAGATTGTGCTGTGGGTATGCTTGTGGTGTGTTGGCTTTTCTGTTTGTTTTCCATTTCAGCTCTGTCCGTGTGACCCAGGTTCTCGCAATGGCATCCAATTCAACGTGCATTGGTCGTGAAGGAAAAAAGGGTTGGATCCCTTTTTTGCCGGGGAGTGTCAATGGAGTTGAAGATTGAACGATCAATTCATGGTTGTTTGCTCAAACCCAACTTCCCCAATTTTCGCGGAGGCATCAATACGACAGTCATCGTCTCATCGGTCGCTGTTCAGAAAGAAGAGTGAAACATCGTCAGAAGTAACAATGATTTATTATTGAATTATTAGTTTTCAGACCTTAGTTGGCTTAGTTCGTTTATTCCTTTTATATGTTGGTGTAACAATAAAGAAATAACAAGCAGCAGATCGGTGTTTTGGTGTTTGCGTCCGTTATTACCAAGCGTTTCTGAAACTCAAAGGAACAGCGTGGGCCCGAGCGTAGCGAGAGCTGGGCATTAACGGTTTATGAGACGAGACTGACAGATAGTGTCAATCAATCTATGAGCAAGTTCGCCAGTCTATTACATCTCACCCCTAGAATAGAGCAGTCTGAGGGCAAAATGCAATCATTGATGACGAAAGGGCCTCAGAGAGGTGGATATCGAGAAGGCTCCATGATGTCTAGTAATGCATATAGACCTAGTGAGTGTAACAGGTTTCGTAGTACATCCTCAACAGATAAGTTACAAGATGCAAGACAAACACGGCTTTGTTTTACACGTGTGCAAGAGGTGCATACAGAAGTGAACTGTGAACCAGTGAGCAAGTTCAGTGATAAGCTAAATGTAAACTCCAGGCCTGACTCCGAATTGTGTGACGATAACGTTGTTGTGAAGAAGTCTGTAGTTGCAACTGGTAAGCCGTTGCTGAATAGAGTGTCACAGAATAGAGTTACTGCTTCAGAGTGGAGTTCTGACTCCAAAAGTTTACAAAGTATAACTAGTCAGAGTGAAGATGTAAAACCTTTATTGATTTGTGAGGAGGAACCAAAATTGTCTACTTCTGTTATTAAAGAGTTTGAAAATGATGAACTTGACGGTAAAGTGAATATTCGTGATAATGATCATGATACTTCACAGTTGTCTTTGGTTGATCATTATGAGATGCGGGATATGCCTACTACTGCTAAGTTAAATAAAGGTTCTGTACAACTACAACGTGAAGTAGAATTGAACGCAGATGCAGTTCCAAAAGGTGTGCATACTTGTGAGACAGTCAGTGTAAGTGATCAGCGTGTAGCCCACCTATCATCAGATGATAGTGCTAAACCCGAACTAGTAGTGAAAGACAGCAGTGGCGGTAATCTTGCAGTTGGACAACTATCTGAGATCCGAACAAGAACAGCTTCTGATCCACCACTAAGTTCATCACCTTGTGTCACTCAGTCATCGTTGGTGCTCTCATCCACAATGAAACAGACACCCATGAACTCAATAATCTTGTGCAATGACTATGGTGGTATCAGTTCGTTTGAAAGGACGAATATCAATGGTCAGTTTAGTGTGGATAAGCCAAGTGTAAAGGAGAGAGTAATTGTTAAATTGACTTGCACGAATAAAGGCATTTCCAGTTTCAAGTTACTATTTGAATGTTATTATCTTTGGTGCAAATTACTCTGTTTCTACACTTGGTTGATGAGATATGTCGTGTGTTTGTTGGTCATCTATATTCTACGATACAATGACATGGGCGTGTTTCCGTTCAGATTTGAGGATATAGCTGATAGAAGGAAGTCAGCAAATGAACTCTGCGACGATTTTCCAACCTAGGGCGTCAACCTGAGAAGGGTTGTAGGCGTACTGGTGTAAGTCCTACAGTTCTTCAAAGGGTAGCGCATCAATGAGCAGTCCAATGTGCTTGGTGTATGATTTTGTACATATGTTCATATTGTATATACTGAAGTGGTATTATCTGTCATCTAGCTGTTGGTAATTTTGTTTGTGTACGGACGACTTCCACTTGGATCATCAACCTGAGAAGGAATGTAGGCGTACTGCTGTAAGTCCTACGGTTCTTCAAGGGTAGTTTGTCGTGTCAGAATCCACAACATTTGATGTGTTGATTGTACATATGTTTGTGTGAAATAGTTGTGTGAGTTCCAATTGATGTAATTGTTGGTTAATCTTGTTTGTGTCCGGACATTCCACAAATTACAATCGTCAACCTGTGAAGGGTTGTAGGCGTACTGGTGTTAGCCCTGCGATTCTTCAAAGGAATTCCATCAAGACATGATCCGCGAGGTTGTTTGTACAATTTGTATATTCGTGTGGTTTGTCATATCAATTGGTGTTTTTTGGATTCATTGTGTTTACTTGTTGTTTCCGTACCTTGTTTTTATTGCGTAATTTTGTTAAAATTTTCGTCGCGATTACTTCTGAAGTTGTTTCGAGTCTTCTGCATCCGTGAATGAATTGATTGATGTTAAGGACAGCAGATGGGTCGTATACCCCGGGGAGGCTAGGCTATTGCTGAGAATGAAATGCACACGGAGATAATTGTTAGCTGCGGTCCGACGCGCCGGGGAGAAAGAGTGTAAACGACTGAAGCTCGCATGCGTCACCGCTATTAGAACTGAGGCAGAATGAGTGACCAGCGATTGCAGTGGTAATTGGTAGTGAGTAGATAAGAGGGTGTGCGTAGAGTATCATGAGTTGGTGCTATGGTCACGTTGCATTCTGCAAGAGTCATTCTAGTAAGTGGCGATTGTGTTGCAAGATGTCAAGAGGAGGTCTCTGTCTGGAGGCGCAGGTCGTCAGCGATGTGTGAGATTGTGCTGTGGGCATGCTTGTGGTGTGTTGGCTTTTCTGTTTGTTTTCCATTTCAGCTCTGTCCGTGTGACCCAGGTTCTCGCAATGGCATCCAATTCAACGTGCATTGGTCGTGAAGGAAAAAAGGGTTGGATCCCTTTTTTGCCGGGGAGTGTCAATGGAGTTGAAGATTGAACGATCAATTCATGGTTGTTTGCTCAAACCCAACTTCCCCAATTTTCGCGGAGGCATCAATACGGCAGTCATCGTCTCATCGGTCGCTGTTCAGAAAGAAGAGTGAAACATTTTCAGAAATCTTATTTCGCTTATTCCTTTTATATGTTGGTGTAACAATAAAGAAATAACAAGCAGCAGATCGGTGTTTTGGTTTTTGCGTCCGTTATTACTAAGCGTTTCTGAAACTCAAAGGAACAGCGTGGGCCCGAGCGTAGCGAGAGCTGGGCATTAACGGTTTATAAGACGTGATTGACAGAGCTTGATGCCTGGATTTTCTCGATAAGCACATATATTGAAGGGAGGAGTTCTGTATGAGCAGAGGTTACTGAATTTTTGGGAGTAGTGCTAATACTAGCTTTCAGTACATTTTCATCGTCAGTTCCACCTCGACGCTTACGGCATACAAGTGAGTTATGTGACTCACTATAGCCGTTTGTAGGGGGTGTATTTCTTGATGTAGCAATCAAGGACGTTAAACTATACACCAGTTTTTACAAGGGATTGGGTTCGTTGCTTTTTACTTTGATTAACCATAACTATTAGAAATGAGAGTTAGTACAAGTATGGAAGTAGCATAATACTTGTGCAAGTACTACAACAAGATAAATTTTATGTAACGAATCACGTAAAAGTGTAACGCAAACGTTGAACGTACCGCGATACAGATGGAATGTCTTCCGTCCTCTTAAAATATGGTGGAAATGACATGAATCTACTTCTTCTCAAGATATTTTCAACTTCGATAAGGAGTGGAACATATCCAAATAGCTGGAAGAAATCCTACGTTGTACCCATTCACAAAACCGGACCTACAGCGGACATAGATAATTACCGCCCCATCAACATTACTTCCGTAGTTTCACGTGTGATGGAAAAGATTGTAAGGAAGCAAATTGTTCAGTATTTGCTCTCGAATGACTTAATATCCCCTTTCCAATACGGTTTCCTAAATAGAAGATCGTGCATTACGTGCCAGTTAGATTATTTCGACCACATTACTGAATGTGTAGACAAAGGTCGTTCGGCAGCAACATTATTTCTAGATGTTAGGAAAGCTTTTGATAAAGTCCCACATAACAGACTGATACTGAAACTCCTATCTTATGGAATAAGTGGAAGGCTTCTTGAGTGGATAACTTCTTACAGGAAGAGAACAGTTAGTTAAAGTCAACCATCACTTATCAACATCCAAACCGATAACCAGCGGCGTGATACAAGGTAGTGTTCTTGGCCCTACCCTATTCATTGTATTCATAAATGATATTGTCTCTATGATCAAGTATGGCAAGCCATACCTCTTTGCAGATGACCTCAAATTTGTCTATGATTTTGACTATAATGATATGAATATTGTTAGTAAAATCCAAGAAGACCTAAATAGTCTATGTAATTGGAGTGAAAAGTGGCAGTTAACGTTCAATCCAGCTAAATCTGGGATAACATACTTCGGACGTTGGAAACCTAGCATGTGTCTATACATGTACGGTGACCTTGTCTCAAACACGAACACAGTCACAGATCTCGGGGTAACATACTCAGATCTTACCTTTACTGAACATGCAAATAAGGTGGTATCTGATTGTAAACGTCTAACCGGCTTTGTGCTGCGCAACTTTTACACTCCAGAAGCCAGATTAGCCATATATAAGATATGCATTCGCCCCAAACTTGAATACTGTGCCCACTTATACAGTAGCTTTAAATCAGCAGACAGAAAAAAAGTTGAAAGTGTCCAAAGATTCCTCACGAAACGCATATTAGGCTATGGTCAGCAAATAGAATACCTTGACAGATGTATTCGACTGGACTTAGAGCCCTTATGGTTAAGGAGAGTGAAGTGCAATTTATTTCTCTTATTCAAAGTTATAAGAAAGCACTGTAACAGTAACTCGTCCATAACCTGGGCTAATCCTAAATCGTATGGACTACGCAACCATAACTACCTTCTCAAGGTTAACACCCATAAACTCACCACTAGAGCTAACTTCTTCACCATTAAATATTGCAAACTTTGGAACCAACTACCCTCTGAGATTAGATCCTGTGAAAGGCCTGACAGTTTCAAAAGGAGCCTAGAAAAACATATTAACATGTCCACCCTAGACCGCCTCAAAGATCTCAACTGCTGGTAGAATGGAGAGACAATGGCATTTCAATATTTAACTACAGAAAGTACACTAGTTCCCAGACTAACATAATAATACTTAGTAATTATGTAGGTTCAATACTTGAAATTAGATTGTCATTAAAATACCTAAAATGATTAAAATACTTATGCGGCAAATGTTCTCTTGGTTTACCACTCTTATTTCCCTTATAACACTCAGTTATTGAGCCTAATGTATTCTTTGATAATACGAATTATGACACTGACTATGCTCTTATTATACATAGATTGATTTACTTCACGACTACCTGTAGTACTAACTACCCTTCTGTAGTATTGTTAACGAAATGCTGAAATTTTGTTGGTTCTGTAAATATCTTTTTATAATATATGTAGACAGGTTACTTTGCAATGTCAAATGTTGACTATATGTATGACTGTCATGATAATTTAGTACACTAAGTCCCGCCAACCGACCTCACCTTCAGTTCATACTACCTACATTGATCCCTAACTATTTTGTTCTGCTGAATCTTGCTCCACTATTCACAAGACCTATTCATTTTATTCTCTAAGGTTTTAACTTCTTGTAAAGTAATCTGTTCATTAGGACGCATGCATACATATATAATATTCATAAAGATGTATGTGGAGACCTATTGGAAGCACTCATTAAGAAGGCTAGGGAGATGGAATATGAGGTACGAACATGTCTGGTACCAAGCAATATATTTGCGGTAGCCATAATAATCATAGTCTCAGAGCCTAACATCAAAAAAGGAAGGAGGGTGGCGCTAGTTGATCAGTAGATATGGTGGGGGTCACTAAGGTGAATCGCCCCATTCTGCAGGAACAGCAATATACAAATTGAAGGCTCGAGATTTTTCTGATTTTTATGAGGGCTTAGATCTTTATCTTGAAAAAGATAATAATGAACGCCTTGACAGATCATGCTTCTCCCTTTAAACATATACCATTCGCTCAGCCTATTGTTGAGATGCGACCACGCGGGATCTGCACAGATTTATGGGGCATCTTATAAATTAACTTGCTGTCCATTGTCAGATCTTTAAATACCACTTCACAATGTCTTATCTCATTCATTTTCTAATAACGTCTTTACTTGATCCTCATTATATCCCATTAAACCTAACATTTCATAGCTCTTTATGAATTTGATTCGACTTATTCTATTCCTATTCTCTGGAGGGTACGGTTGTGCACCAAATGCACAAAAAGGCATAAAATAAAAAAAACCGACATAAGGAAAAAATGTATTAAAACCAAAAGTGGACATCGTGATGGTGCAAACTGTACAGGAAGCATTAAACATTGCAAATGAACGTTGTCAGCCTAGGGAGTTTCCTTTATTAATGCATTTATTAGTGATACTTGAACTTACCCATTTCATTACACTTTATTGATTCACCTTAACACTTTTACTTTTCTAAAACAGCTTCCAATCCCTTGTAAACGTTGTACTTACCTCAATATTGGTTGGTTATCGTATGCCTACAACCACGGGATGAAAACGAAACGAAGTCGATTTTCCCGCTCAACCTGGAGGACAACTGTACAATTCAATAACTATACAGCCTAGTTCAGACAATGTGTATTTATATATATTTCAAATATTTAACTGTTGAAACATTATTAACTTGTAGACAATCTACGATTTGAAATTATATCATACTTGATCGTGCCTGTAAAAATGGCATGCATTTTCATGTAAATTTATATGTTTATATGAGAATATACATTATTGTGATTTTTATTAACTGTCTATGTGTAAAGTGTATGGCCGCATATGCCCTCGCTACATCCCCTGTGTAATTTACGCTTGTGTCCACTTTTTCCGTTAGAACTAGACCTAAGTCGCGTTCCGACGTTGTGCAGGACAAGCTTTCATTGCACAGGGTGTAACTTGCATTCTGCAGTCTACAGGTGCGCAACTTCACTACTTTGCACATTTTCAAGTTGAAAGTCATGCCACTGGCCACCGCCCAGTCTTCCAGAAAATTTAGATTTTCCTGCAGCCTATCTGAGTCCTCCAAACACTTTATCGCCCTCCATATTTTTACGTCGTCAGCGTACAGGAGAGTCGGGCAGCTCAGACGGCGTGGTAGATCATTGATGAAAATCAAAAACATCAGTGGTCCTAGGATAGAAGCCTGCGACACTCCTGATGACGATCTGTGCCAAGACGATCGGACTCGGTTAACCTCAGTGCAAAATTGCCTGTCGGTTAGGTAGTCCTTCAACCATGACAGAAGTGGATCACCTATACCTGCCTGGCTTATTTTATGTAGGAGAAGGTCATGGTGAACAGTGTCAAATGCCTTCTCAAAGTCTAGGAAGACCACATGGACTGGTACGTTCATGTCCCAACATGATGTCCAGTCGTCCCAAGCTGACAGTAGGTTAGTGACGCAGGATCTGCCTTTTCTGAAACCACGTTGGGCTTCCTGTAGTATATTAGTCCTATCGAAATATTCCCTGATGTGGTCGTCAATAATACTTTCCAGTACTTTTGATACCACTGGGAGTAGAGCTACTGGTCTATAGCTAGCAGCGTTTTGCCTGTCCCCACCCTTGAAGATTGGAGAAAGGATGGCTCTTTTCCACTCCCCTGGCAGGGTCCCCGAATCCATTGAGTGTTCGGACAAGTCGCACAGGGGTCTACAGAGAGCCTCAACGCACTGTTTTAGAACAGATGGCCTGATGTCATTACAATCTGGGGACTTCCCAGGTATGAGTCGCTGTAGCTTCCTTACTACTATTGCGGGGTTTATTTGGGGAGTAGTCGCTAGGTCTTCCTCCTCTGAAATAGTGGTGCCACCATTTTGGCCCGTAACTGCAATATCCACATTGCTGTTTAGCGAAGGCTGAACTGAATGTTTCAGCCGTCTCCAGACTAGTGAGATATTGATCGTTTGCGCCTACTAAGGCGCATGCCCCTTGGTTTGTCGGTTTTCTTTCCGACATGAATCGGTACAAGTTTTTAGGGTTTGATAGGAGTTTTTAGCAAGGTTAGCCTGGAATTACCTCCTGTCCCTCCTGACTCTTGCATTACACCGGTTCCTAAGCTCGAGGTATGCATCATGGTCGATCTAACACTTAGATACGCGCCACGTAAAACAAGCCTTCCGCTTTGCTTGCAGAATACGTTGCGTGCCTCTCTTCAACCACGATGACATTCTTTTTGATTGTGTCGTGACTAAAGAGACGGTATCCGAGATTGCTTTATGGATAATCTTTTTTACCACTTCCCAGTGTTCATCCACAGATAGGTCGTCCCATGCTAAGGGCCAGTCTGCGTCGGACAAGAGCCTCCGCGTGTCAACATAGTCAGACTTGCTGTAGCACAGACATGGTCGCGTAACATCCCACTGCAAACGCTCACGGAGAACGAGATCGAAACCTATGACTGCATGGTCACTGCTTCCTAGAGGAGTCATGATCTGGACCTTTTCGACGAGTAGCTGGTCACTAGTTAGAATATAATCTAGTTTTGATGACTTTCCACTAGGGCCCCACCTAGTGTCGTCTCCAACATTCTCAGTCAGTCCCGTGTTTCAAATAGTTTGCAGTAGGTTTCGGCCAAATTTTCCCTTAGCACACCCGGAGCCGAGGTTCAGTGATGGAGCATTGAAATCTCCAGCTATGGTGATTTGGTCGTAGCCCAAATCTCGTATCCCTGTGATAGTGCTGAGCAGTAGCTGATTGTGCTCTTCTCCACATGTGGGAGATCAGTAGATTCCACCCAGTAAGTGCTCGGTGTGGTCTACGGTGAAATGACACCATACGGAGTCTGGGAGTTCGATAAGTGGTGGGTCCGTTGCACGCACACATTTAAGTTGCCTATCAAAGTATATAGCAACTGCCCCTCCTTCCTTATTATCCCTGTCTCTTCTGACCAGTACCATATCACCTATACTGATTTCATTATCGGCTCTATTGGGGTTTAGCCACGTTTCAGTAAGAATGATTATTTTCAGTTGAAGGTGTGCTTGGAGACACGACAAAAACTTAAGCCCTGACCTTTTGGAAAGTCCCACTATTTGAAATAAAAATATAAACTTAGACTGAGAAAAGATTTCACTTTACATCATAGCTTCCAATCTCATACAAACAATGTGTTCATATGGCAATTTGGAGTATTGTTAGGTCATACATTGTTCATCCTTATGGCGAGTTTGTAAAGCCTTTTATTATTATTATTTCCTTCAGTTCCTAGAGGAACATAGGGCTTCAGCTGCGCACCTCCATTGCCTTCGGTTTTCTGCCATCTTTTTCACTCCGCTCCAAGTCTGTCCACATGCTTTCATCTCTTCACATGACCTCCTCCAAGTCACCCTTGCACTGACGATCAAATAGCCGCTTCCTATCCGGGTTCCACTCGAGGGCTTGTCTAGTGATGTCGCTTGATGGTTTCCTCGGGGTGTGACCAATTCATCTCCATTTCTTCCTGCAGATTTGTTACACAATCGGTTCCTGGTTGGTTCGTTCCCAGAGATCCCTCCCTGTTGCTGATCTTTTCTGGCCGGCCGCCCGATCTTGAGTATTGAGCGAAGACAACTGTTGATGAAGGTCTGTAGTTTGTTTGGGCTGCTCTTTATGACGCGCCAAGTCTCTCATCCGTATAGTAAGTAGCACTGACTTCACATTGGAGTTGAAAATCCGGATCTTATTTTCATTTTCATGCTGAGTACTGTTGACCTGCACAGACTTAAGAGTAATGAAAGCTTGTCTTGCTTTTCCGATTCTGGCTTTGATATCCTTGTCACTTCCGTCAGCCTGTAGTTGAAACGATGCTTCTCAGGTACGTGGGTAGGGGAAGGAGGTTGTTTCTTTCAGGTTCCTCCCATTTATGCCGGCTGATTGTTGTCTGTTGTTGTTGTTGCTGTTGGTGATGTTGGCCAGGAATCTTCATCATCTCTGTTTTCTCTATGTTCACCTGAATTCCTATCTTCTCTGGAGGCTTCTTCTGCCAGTTTGTCGCTTTTCACTTGCATATCTTCCAGTTTGTGGGAAATCAGACATATACATGTTATCGGCGAAGTCCAGATCCCCCAAGTTTTTTGTGTGGGTCCATGTCACTTCTGTTTCTTCTCTATCTGTCGCATTATCTGATCTACTGCAATCAGGAAAATCATTGGCGATAGTAGACAGCCAGCCTTGCCTCACTCCCATCCTCACTTTGAAGGCTTCCGTAAGTTTCCCATTGTAGACTACTTGGCATGCAGCATTGTCGTATAACTGTTGGATGAGATGTATAATTGTCGATGGCACCCCACAGTAGTAGCGAAGTAGTTGCCAAATCACCTCTCGATCGACGCTGTCTGTCGAAGGCCTTTTCAAAGTCGATGAAGTTGAGATAGAGAGGTGACTGACGGCCATTCTAAGCTTTGTTCAATGATGATCCGTAGAGTGGCGATTTGATCAATACATAACTTGTTTCTCCTGAATCTGGCCTGTTTCGGTCGAAGTTTTTCATCTAGGACTGGTTTGATTCTTTCCAGGATGATGCGGCTTAGTATTTTGCTTGGAATGGACAGGAGCATAAAGCCTTTTAATTACCTGATACTCTTCTTGTTGTATTGGACTGATCATAAATCTCTTGGGAATTTCATCGCAAAGAATATGTCCCTCGAGCTGTTACAGACCTGCCAAACTTTATCAAAAGAGGAATATGTAGGTAATTTTCCAAAGAATCTATGGTTCACAGAAGGACAGCGGTGATGTAGTGAATTTTGTTTCATGTTTTGTTGTTCGACTTTTCACTTAAGTCGAAAATACTCTGGAAAAAGGGGTACCAGGAGAGTATACAGGGTATAAAGTGAATGGTGATAGAAAAGAGTGAGTGTAAAGTAAGAATTCTGACCACATAACAAGTGAGGAGACAAGTGCTCCTACGCAGAATATGCAAACGCGAGAGAAGGATTTATATAAAAATTAAGAATCTGGAATGGACATTGACAGAAATAATTTTCAACCCCCTGAATTAATCTGCTTCTCGGATAGATATTCACGAAGTATCCCTTTCCTCATGTTGACTTAGCTTTCCCTTGAGCTTGACAAATTCTGAACCAGCCCCAATGTCAGCTCTCAGTGAACTTCATTGGTTAAAACTCTGGAGGAAAGAATCAAGACCGCGCCTTTATTTTAGCAGTCCTATGAGTTACTTAGTTAAGGTTAAGCCTAGGATGATGTAGATCCTTTCTGGTGGTAAGTCTTGAGATTGTGTTATGCATACCAATCAGGTCGCAATGACGGGAAGTTCACAGATGCAACCCTTGGATTCCATCATCATATCGTCGGTGATACACTGTGATGGTCACCACATTTTATAAATTCGCTGAAACCTAAGGCACTTTGGAAGAATATTGTACAGTAAAATAATGGACTTTTAAGTGCCAGCAGATGTCTGTTTTGTGCAACTGTATGAGAAGACTGAGTAACTGGGATCAGCAGGCTGTTAGCCAAATGGATGGCATTTGTCAGTTTTTTGTAATAAGTGATTAGAGTAGATACGTACCGAATGCCTCTAACTTTTCGACAGACTGAGAGGAAAATCAGGAATAAAACTGGGTACAGTTCCACGATGACTGACTTTCTGCTTACAGAGTGTACGATGTTCCCTTCCGTCAAAAATTACGTACTTCCATACGCTGTCAAGCGCAAGATAGCAGTCAGGTTGCCCATTTCTATTTCTCAGACATTCCAGAGGAGGACTTTGAGCAACAAATAGTTGCAATAGCTTCCCATGTCTAGAAACAATTGATGAGTTAAAATATCCTGGTAATTTAACGATAACCAGTTGTTCCAAGTCTTGCCCAGATTGTTTACACAGGTACCAATGTTGTTGGACACTGAGTGGGCATTGTATAAACCTTTTTGTTCGAACAGGTTCCCTCTTCGCGACATTCCCTGTCGTGACCTAGACGTTTGATCGTGGACAGAAGATCGGGGCAATGTGTATTATGCTGACGTTATTTGCAAACTTTGGTGCATTGGTAGTAATCAACTGTGAATCACATGGTCAAGCTGCTGTGTGATTAGCTTGCTGGCTTATACTCGGTTGATTAATAAACCTTCGACTTACCGTTGGTCTTTTAATACTGCTTGCGTTAATATCGAGTTGGTTATTATATACGTAAAATAGTATTCTGAGTTCTGGAGAGTTGTCTTCTGGCTACAGCAAATTCGCCTAATACCGTTATCGGCAAAAGTTATTATATTTTCAGAAACTGTTGAATTTCATGTGGATGTTTCTTGCTGTGATCCATCAGTCTTTTTATCATATTTTTCTTGTTCGGGTTTAACTAATTCTCCACAAACTTTTCTTTGGTTACTTCAAAAGGGTCGGGATAACCATCCCTTTTCTTACTACCTTTTTGAATGTAAACTAGTTAGTGACTGGTTCAATGCGTCTAGTCCTATCTTTGGTGCAGACCGAATTCTATCAAATCACGTTTGCAGTGTGGCCGCACCTGTAGGTGGCTCGCTATCATGGCACACCTTTAACTGTTGATGGTAGATGGTTGAAGGCAATCAGTAGGAAGCCTGGGACCTAGGTTTCGTGCTGGCTGGTCCTCATCAGCAAGACACATCTGCAACCTTGAACAAACTCATATCAATCGCGAGTTAGAACAGCCCAGTGACAACTTCTCTGACTGCTACACTAGATGACGCGAGTTCGAATCTTTGAAGGGACATAAGTCCCCTAAAGTTGCAGATACACCTTGCTGATGAGTGCCAACTAGCACGAAACCTATGTCGAGCAAGGCTTCCTGCCAATTGTTTGTAACCATCTAATATCTTATCACTACTACGCATTTTAAATAATCATTTATGCTTGAGAATACAAAATTCCATAGCCGGAAATTTTTCTTGGAAAAGGGACCGTATATTTATGAAATACTGTTTAGGCATCAGGAAAGAACAGATATTACCTGAAAATGACCCTAAACTAACCAGTAAAGCTCAGTATTTCGAATGGATGTTAGTTTCACCCTGATGAGGCTAGGGTTCAGATGAGTGTTGGGTTGCCGTTATGATTCATTTCGTTTACTGAGCCATCTGAATGGCTGATAATCGGTCAGCTGATCTCTGCGTTGTTTAATGTCACAATACTTCTGTCAATGTAGTTGAAGATTGAACAATCAATTCTTGGTTGTTTGCTCAAAACCAACTTCCCCAATTTTCGCGGAGGCATCAATACGACAGTCATCGTCTCATCGGTCGCTGTTCAGAAAGAAGTCAGCAGAAAACCGTCAGAAGTAATATTGTGATTTATTATTGTAATATTTGTTCACAGACCTTAGTTATAACATTGGTTATATGTTGGTGTTACAATAAAGAATCCTCGAGTCAACAATTGGTGTTTTGTTTTTTTCGTCCGTTATTACTAAGCGTTTCTGAGAAACTTCAAGCGACAGCGTGAGCCCGAGCGTAGCAAGAGCTGGGCATTAACGGTTTACGAGACGTGGCTGTTAACTTCAGTGAGTATACGTTTACATAAGATTATACAGGATGAAGATATTGAGGTTCATGGATATTATGAAGTATACTAGCGCAAGATCTAATATGCATAACTTTATTATTCGTTCCGCGTAGACCAAAGGCGAAGCAATACACCAGAATTAACCGTCCAAATTACGAGTTACATTTCGGGACCAAATCGGAGCGCGATGTGATTGCTTTAGTAGCTAGGGATCGTGCATGAATGAGCGAACTTGACAAGATGGTGTACCAAACGGCGTGGATAATTGGTCGGGAGCCTTCAGCTAAACAAGTTGACTTAAAGAGTGAGGGTCGGCATCCAATGTTGAGTGACGAATGCTGCGGCCAATAATTCTGTGGACTTACCTCAAGCTACAGGAATAATGCCACTTACATGATTCTCCTGACTTTCCGACTGAATGTTCCTGGGTCGTTGGTGTATTCTTGCCTCTTAGGTGGCTTGAACGCTGCCTGATATTCAGAGGAAGACAATGGATTATCAGACGAAACTAGACTTTTTGACTGCATACCTCGATTGGTCCCAAATATCACAGTAAAGCGTTCTAATGTTAAGCAGATAAGTGTTTTACTGGACGTAACTCATAAAAACCCTGCAGATTTACACCCTGCAGTTCGCCTCCCAGGGAAATATCCCAACTCGAATAACATGCTCACTGGCTATTTCTTCGCTGAGGTGATATTTCTGTGACAATTGTAATGATAATTGTGCGCCCCTTGAATACGACGGGCTTTTTCCTCTCTTACCGGAAAATACCTATTCTGTGAATCACTCGCTTAAAAACCTGATCTCCTCAGCCGGTGAATTAAAGTCAACAATTACTTACGTATTGAATCTCTGTGTGGTAAGTCTAGCTGTCTCGAACTACTGCCAAAGCTTCAGGTGCCACTTTTCTAACATCATCTTCCTCACTTGTTCAGATAAACAAGACTTGTTGGTCTACCACGTGATTGATGTGAAGCCAGTCATCCAGAAAGTACTAGGTAAAGTCGAAAACCTTTTCATTCCCTTGTCTTGCATTTATCAGTCTTATTCTTATTCTTGTGGGTAGATACTGTTGCTCTCTTATTCGTATATAGCATGAGTCACAGTGATTGTTAATATGGTTATCGAAAGTGGCCTTAGAAAAGACACTAAAACTCCACACTCTTTATACAGAGTCACAAGGGCTTCAGCCAGAGAAGGCAAAAACCCAGGGACGTCAACCCTTCCCGCATACCCATCATAAAGACTCGTGCAGGTCTCGTCTGTCCTGATACTACGCCTGCATTGCCACGGTCTAGCACTGAAACGGCACAGGCAATACCAGGTGGACAGGATACTACACCTGCGTGAAATGAGGGCCAGTGTGTGAAACACAGTAAAATCGAAAGGAAATACTCAAGACGTCATAGGACCTCGAAACGTCATCAAGGAAAGGAGACGAATGTCAGGCGTGTAATGTTATCGTTTCTGAAACTGATTCAGCGTTTGAATGCAATTTTCTCAGACGGTGGGTGCACTGCCGTTGTGACAAAGAGGTACCGACAGCATACTACAAGTTTATGAGAAATAACCCTTGCCCATGGTTTTGGTAAATCTATCCACTTTGTCACTCTGGCATAGTCCCACACAGCGTGTCTGCGGATAGCAGAAACAATACACCACTCTTGTGTCCCAACACAGTCTCATGCAGCTCCCCACCAGCTAACATTACACTGCCAAAACTTGGTACAGACAGTAAGAAGGACGCTCCAGTCCTGCTGAACGGAAATGCCAATTTTGATGATCACTCCGTCGAAAAGAAAATTTCCCTGGATGCAACTGTCTCTTTAATGCCAGTTTTCACGAGGTGAAGATTGTCAAGGTTGCACCCACAACATAAGGGAAAAATAGAATTACAAAAGCACCACTTGCATCCACTAGCAAGCTTGGCAACACAGCCAAGGCTGGCCAGAACCTAAAGAAACCTAAAGTTGCTGACGCTGCAAATGAATACAAGCAGCCAAAGCCCTAACCTAAGTCTGAGGTTAGTCGGTCTAATTCTCTTATCCTCTTTCACGTACCTATGAGCAAGGATAGCTTGCTTGAACAACGGCCCTGTATGACCAGGAACAGTGGTCCAACTTGTGCAATAAATTAGTTACGAAAATTAGCTCAGCGAAATTGTGAAGGTTGTAAAGGGGCGCCCACACACCTCAGGGTAAGTCACCCACATTAAGGGTTACGCTGGACTCTGCCGAAGAGGCCGAAAGAGTACTATTAATGGAGCAGGTACTAGCCATGGACAGAAGTTCCAGCAAATGAGTGAGATATGACAGACCATGGACTAACGGACAAATGGCGAGGGAGTCACCAGAGCTGTTGCTTTGTAACTCTATGGTGGTACACGGTGTTCCGGAGCCGGAAACCGGCACTGCTTGTGAAAAACACATACACGACGTACAGCAATGGAGATGGCTGTCATCTCAGATGGTCCTTGGCGCTTCTGGAGCCATCTCCATTTTCCGACTACCTCGCCCGCCCATCTCACACTGATTAGCTCTGCAAAGCTGCTAGGTGTCACATTCAACTTCCCGGGGCACTTGCCAATAGCACTTCAACGGTGGTTTGAAACCAAAGGAAAATGGGAGGACATATCCGATACTGCGAAAGCAGACCCCGAACTATAAGGAGGCAGCGAACTGAGGCTTTGATACATCCCCAAGCTTCAGTGACAGTAGGGAGATGCAGTTCTGAGAATAACAGTCTGTGTCACCCAAGTGTCCTGCCTAAATCAATGGAAAGGCAAAGTTAAACTTTAGACACCACTAACGACCAATCAGCAAACGACCTTGAATGGACCAATCACATTAAAGAGGCATATATGGTGAATGGAAATGTATATTTATAGAAAAAAAGCATAAAATAGAGAATAAAAAAGTTACATTGGATATCTTTCTCGAACATAATAATAATATATTTCTTCCTGTTTATGCAGGAACATACCAATTGTACAGGCATGGATAAGTTATTATATAAATTACACATAATTTGATGTATGATGAATTTACAGTTTGGTTGTTCTCTCTGACATGAGAGTCAGTCGGAACAGTCTGCTATAAAGTCTGTTTGTGTAGCACATAAAGAGATATAGAAATATTGTCTTCGCATTAACAAAAAACCCAGACATCAGATGAATGTAATGCGGATTCTGGGAAAGAAAGCTTGAAGTCAATTCTCTAACATATCTTTGTTGTGAACAGCACCCTCGGCTCAAAGTTTATTGATGTATTATGTTGAGATCAGTAATATATTTATTCCATATTTTCAGTAGTCTTATCGTAGTTTTATAACAGGAAAGAAATTTGATCGTGGATGCGAAAACTAGATGAGGTCATGTGAAGTTGTTTTACTGCATCAAATGGTGCCGGGGTCGATTCCAGAATTCTCCATTTGCTCCATTTGTGTCTGCATGGCGGACTGTATTCGTGAGTTGAGTAAAATGTTGAAAACTGTTTGAAAACCAGTTGCTTTCTCATTTCAGATGATGAATACTCATTTGCAGCATGTTCGCCAGTGTCTTCAAATGGCAGAATTAGATCGTTCATGGAATTTGAGTGGTTATGAGATAGATGGTATGGAATTAATCCTCATTTCAGTTCAGGTGCAGGGTTTTTCGACCTCGACCAGAAGATGAATAGGAGCAGCAGAATACCAGAAAGAGAAAGTATGTGAAAATGAAAAGGTGATTAATATTTTATGCACTTATAAATGTTTATGTCAATTGTATATTATCAATTAGTAAACATTTACGTTTTAGTTGTGTTTTCACGTATTTATGCGAAGTCTTAGAGTTTATTTAGTGTCATAATGTGTATTAGTGAGTCTGAGCGTTTTAGCGTTCTAATGTCTGGTGCGTTTTAGAAATAAGTGATGGGTTCTGGTAGGGATAGTCATTGGGACAAAACAGTTTATATAGCAAGCGTTTGAAGGTTACACTAGAGTGACACGTCCTATTTCTCAGGGTAAACTAATCCTGTATGTTCCGTACTAAGTCTTTATGCATCCATGCTGCCAGTTTATTTATATTTTCTAGATTGCAAAGGGTGTTGAAGTGCGTCTTTTAGGTGCTGTAGTAGATTAGTGATTGATTCGTTCTAGAAGTAAATAGTTTATTAATATAATCAGTAGAGTGAAACAGTTTGTACAGAGAGCGTTTGAAGCTTGTAACTGAAGAGCAAGTTCTGATATCTATAGGCAGGCTATTCCATATTTTAGAATACATGACTGTGAAGAAGTTTTCACGGAGTGTTGACTTAAGGGAATGAGTTGTCACTGTGGAAGTTTGGTTACGCAGATCGTAAGAACCTTCCTGTGCGAATTGTATGTCCCTGTTACCTGAGAATGATATTTTGTGAAGGACCTTGAAGAAGAATATTAGGTTTATAATAAGTCGCCTTGTCCAAAGTGGGTCAAGTTTTAGGATCATGCAGCGTGAGATATAGTCTTTCTTACAATCATAGCCAAGTAGTTTTGAGGTAGAATATCGTTGGATACTTTCCATTCTTAGCCTATCACATGTGTGAGTGCTGCTTATAATAAATGGACAGTATTCTAGTAGTGGTCTGACACATGTTTTGTACAGAATTAGCTTGCCTTCATTGTCGTGAAAGTTTCTGAGTATGCATCCTAAGAGCATCCTCGATTTTCTAGTCTGTGATGCTACTTGCTCAGAGAATGTGTGGTGATTGACAATTTCTATCTCTGTATTGTTTAAAATACTTACTGTTGACTGTTGATATGTTTCATATATGAATTGCATTCTAATTCCGCTAAATACAAATTACTGATTGCTGCCCTCTCTGGGTTTTGATTAGATTCCTATAATTCCGTCATCCCGGTATATTAATACTTCAAGTACAATAAATTACTACAGAATGTCAAGTCACTAGAGTACCTCAGGCCTAAGTCAATGATACTTTGGAGTCTGGTTACATCAGCAGAGTGAAGCGCTAATTTCAGGTCAATTGAGGGTGCGCCGAAGCAGATCCAGCCACATTTTTTCAGATTAAATTGTAGATTCCATAGGGACGACCAAGCAGTCATTTTATCTAATTCCTTCTGCACTACATTCTCGAAGTTCCCTAAGTCATCACATTGGAATGTATAAGCTACTTTTAGGTCATCTGCAAAGATGAATGGTTTCCCGTGCGTGAAGCAAGCGCATATGTCATTGATGTATAGTGTAAATAGAAGGGGTCCAATGACACTACCTTGTACTACACCAGAAGTGATAGGGCTAGGTTTGGAGGTTGCAGACCCGAGTTTAACTATTTGGGACCTATTGTTAAGGAATGATTTAAGCCATCCTAATAATGGGTCACGTATTCCTAAGGAGTTCAGCTTATTTGTTAGCAGTATATGGTCAACACGGTCAAATGCCTTAGAAATGTCAAAGTAGATGACAAGTACTAGTTGCCGTCTGTCACGACTGCTGGTTACAAAATTGAAGAAGTCTAGGTGACATGTTAAACATGATCTGGATTTCAGGAATCCATGTTGGTTCGGACTTATGATGTTGCAGCTAAGCATATGTTTGATTAAGTTATCTTTGACTAGTCTCTCCATGATTCTAGATGCTATAGGTGTGATATTGATCGGCCGGTAGTTACTGACTTCAGTTTTCGAGCCAGATTTGTGTTTAGGCATAATGAATGTTGTCTTCCATATGTCAGGGTAAGTTTGGGTTTCTAGGGACATTGTGAATATTTTAAGCAGCAGTAGAGGGCCACCACATTTATAGAAGTAAGATGATATACCGTCGGTACCGAAACCTTTTGAACTTTTGAGGGTTCTTATAGTTTGGTTAATATCAGCGTAAGTGAATTGAACAGTGCTAATTTGGTTTGGTGTGAGTGGAGATGGAGTTTGTGCCATTTTAGTAATAGGGTGTATATCGAGTAGCTGGACTGAGGGCTTAAGGTAGTTACCTGCAAACGTTTTGTTGAATAGTTCACATATGTCTGCAGAGTTAGTGCATAGCCTACCTTTGTCTATGAGGAGAGAAATGCTGTGATTTTTGCGATTCATTCGCTTCCTTAAGATTTCTGTGAGTGCATACACTCTAGCAGGACTGGCTACTGCGATGCGTTCTTCCTTTCTCATACGGAAATCTCGAGCTTGTGAGATGGAGCTAAGGGTGTTAAGTATTAGACCTAGAGTGCCAAAGTCGTGGTGTTTGAAGTAACTTGTTGAGAGTTCTTCAGTTTCGTACGATCCTTTGGTTTTATGAATGACTTTCTGTGTGGGGAAACCTTTAGTGTTTGGAGTGGAATGACAGCATCTAAGCATGTGTTTGAGTTATGGTAGAAGATGGTTAGGGCTCTCGATAGGTCATCAGTAGTGAAGTATTCATCCCATTTGGAGGATCTTAGCATCGATTCAACTAAGGCCCAGTTTGCCTTACTATAGTTCCTATATATTACTTGTTGTGAAGTGGAGGTATGAGATGCATTGCTACTCAGCGGAATTGGCAGTGCACACACACTGTTTTGTGGTCGCTCCCTGGAAACTCAGAACCTACTAGCGTTGAAAGGGGGCTTATATTGTGGCAGAAGATTAAGTCTAGTACGTTGTTACCTCTTGTGGGAGTAGTGACAGTTTGTTTCCAGCCAAGTATATCCAGTGTGCCTAAGAACTTATCAAATTTAGTTGGGCCTGTGGGTATATCCCAGTTGATTTCAGGTAAGTTAAAGTCCCCACATAGGATCTTATGATCGTATTGTAAGTCGGATAATTGCTCCAGAGTATTAATAAGTTGGGTCTCGTAATTACTAAAGGTGCCAGGTGCTCTGTAGGTGCATCCAATTAATGCTGTTACGTTATTTAAGTGTACATTAACCCATAGAGTCTCAGGCATGTTAAGTGTACTACTTTCTAGCTGTGATACAGTAAGTGCATTCAGAAAGTACATGAGACAACCCCCTCCCTTACCACCTTCCCTGTCACACCGAAAGTGTGTGTAGTTATCTAAGCTTATTTCTTCATCCAGATGTTCGAATGACACCAAGATTCAGTGATGACAATTACAGGGGGTTTGTATATTACTGTGAGTGCTCTGAGCATCGGCAATTTATTTAGAACAGATCTAGCATTTATGAGGATTAGGTAAAGATGAGAGTTGAAGTAGCATTTGAAGTATTTAAGTTCGTTAGTCAGCCCCGAATATGGTTCAGCACCCAGTAGTTCTGCTTGACATGATGATCCTATGTTAAGAGGAGTTTCAGCATCATGCTCACCTATGTCTACCGAGTTGGTGTGTGCTGTTTTCGGTGAAGAATTAAGATTTGGAGTACTGGATGTGCTATAGACCGAGGAATTTTTATTTTTAGTCAGGTTACAGAAGTGGGTAGGGTTCTTTATTTGACCTATATTTGTGCAGGTGTCAAGTGTGCCTAATGGATACGGGTGCACTAGACCGTTCCTGTTTTCATGCAAGGAGGGAGCCAGCTGTAGTGGTTTAGGAGTGTTAACATCCCTACCAGCTGTTTTTTCAACGCTGACAGGGACGCGGGGGATAAAAAATGATTGGATCCTTGTGATGACCATGGCTTATTATTCCACCTATTGTTTGATGCTAGTTGTGTCCTTGTGTGGGTTTCATGTGTACTGCATTGTGGGTTAGTTCCCAGCAGACTTGTACCATATATCCGGTCAAAATTTGTTTGTGTGCCATACTCTGAAGACCCTGAGTTGTTGTGTAGCCGAGTTCTGACTATTACCACTTGTACTATTGAGGGTGACATTGTTGTGACATTGGATATTAGTGTGTGCCATGGTGCGATTTAGCACGTTGTGGGTGCTAGTACTATTGACCGCAGGAAGTGTGGGTTTATTTAAGCTGCCACTGTTTTTGTTTGTATGGTTTAGGGGCATATTTTCCTTACCTTTAGCAATGAAGTTATGGCTAGGAGAAGACAAAGTGGAATTTCGGGGGGTTTTGGCTTTTTTTCTGGGGTTATTTAATGGCATTTTAGATTCTGCGGTGATAGGTGGTATGGTTTTATTATTTATTTGGTTACAGTCTAGTGGCCTTTCGGCTGGTGTTGCACTCTGATGGGATATTTCTGTGTGTTTTGAGAGGGGTGATGCGGTGGGGTCTACTGTATCTTTCACAGGGTTGGGAATAATGGCTGCTTGCAATGTCCTATTACCTATTTCACAATTAGTCTTAGCGAGATAGTTGTATGCGCGCCTTTCTATGACTGTTTTGTCCACCCCGACCTTTATATGTTTGTAGTTTCTGGCTTGCGATAGGGTGTGTTGGGAGTGAATGAATTTTCTGGTCTCTGTCGGTGTTTCGAACTGAAAACGAATAGGACAACACTTTTCATGTTGACTCTTCTTCAGCCTATAGCACTTAGTCTTGGAGTTAGGCATTTTCGCTTCACTAAGTAAGATGCGCTGTACCTTTTTTAGTGCCTCATTGTCCGGAACGTTGTAGACAATAGCACTCAGTTTTGCGTCGAGTCGTTTTGTTACTTCTGTGGTAACAAAGTTAATGAGGTTATCTACCTTAGTTACCGATTCTGTGTCAAGCTTGTTAAGGTTTACAGCTTTCATGAGGATAGTTAGAGGTGTCAGTTCACAGACCTGCGATCTGATATCGCTGATCTCATCTGATAATTTGGATATCTCGGCATCGGTTTCGATGTTTCCAGCATTTACTGACTTGCTGTTTTTTATTTCCCTTAACTCAGCCTTAAGTTCACCTATAGACAACTTTAGAAGTTCTATTTCTGAAGATAGTACTGAAGAAGAGCTTGATGGCTGGAGTTTTTCGATAAGCACATAAGGTGAAGGGAGGGGTTCTGTATGAGCAGAGGGTACTGAATTTTTGGGAGTAGTGCTAATACTAGCTGTCAGTACAGTTTTATCCTCAGTTACAGCTCGACGCTTACGGCATACAAGTGAGTTATGTGACTCATTATAGCCGTTTGTAGGGGGTGTGTTGCTTGATGTAGCAATCAAGGACGTTAAATTAGACACCAGTTTTACAGGGGAGTGGGTTCGTTGCTTTTTACTTTGACTAACCATAACTATTAGAAATGGAAGTTAGTGGTTACAAGTATGGAGGTAGTATAGTACTTGTGCAAGTACTACAACAAGATAAATTTTATGTAACGAATCACGTAAAAATGTAACGCAAACGTTGAACGTACCGCGATACAGAGAGCCTCCCAGTTTAGCATGGGACTGTCAATGGAAAAGTTACACCATATCCTGTACATATATTCATCCAAATGACTATAAATGAGATCCATTTATAGCTCTTATCCTATTTTTCAACCTGCCCCAAAATCCTTCAATAGAACTTGTATGTGTCCTCGTAATGGGTTCCACAAAATCACTTGAATGGTTGACTCTATGATGAATATATCCCAGAGATGACAGCGAATTGTAGCCTTTCCACTTGTCCGTGTGTATAATTGACACCCGCTTAACAAGTCTGGTAATAATAGATATAAGATTAGTTGCTCTCCTATCTGCTATCCTTTCGACGAATCCCTTTCGGAGGGAGGTGTCATACAAACCTATTAACCTGCTGCTCTCACACCCTGTTTCAACACCCATTAGATGCAGATATACAAAATCTGGGTTAGGGAGAGAAGCCACCTAGCGACTAAAGTTCCTACGAAATATTAAAATTATCAGCTTACACTCTCTAGTGTTAGTAGGCTTCAAACATATAGTACAACGATGAACAAACCCATCAGTTGATTTGGTATGGCCTTTTAAAGTCATGATACCACCACACAGACAAATTCGCTCTTTCCGCAGCAACTCAAATCCAGGAAATACTGGAAAACACTAACCTCCTCGAATTGCAACAATAGCCTTGTCACGCATTAGAAATGAATCAAGCGCTATACAACATCGAACTGCGTTCGTGAACCTCATTGGATAATTCTCTGACTGGTAGTTAGTGGTGTCGAAAGTTTAAATTCGCCCATGGGAAAAACTACAACGGGCCGGTTCCATCGGAATCGGCCAACTAGTTCCTACATTAAGTCCCCCACCAGCAAACAGCTTCACGTCAACTACCCCACAACACACTGAAACTGTGAGACTCACTGTCAGTTGCCTATATAGCGATGTGGGGGGGGGGCTAAGAGGAAAAGTAGGTGAATTCCGAAATCTCCTATCACACGTACAACTGAAAATGATCATTCTCACTAAAAAGTGGCCAACCCCCAATATCGCCGACAACGAAATTAGTATAGGTGATATGGTACTGGTCAGAAGAGACAGGGATAATAAGGAAGGAGGGGCAGTTGCTATATACTTTGATAGGCAACTTAAATGTGTGCGTGCAACGGACCCACCACTTATCGAACTCCCAGACTCCGTATGGTGTCATTTCACCGTAGACCACACCGAGCACTTACTGGGTGGAATCTACTGATCTCCCACATGTGGAGAAGAGCACAATCAGCTACTGCTCAGCACTATCACAGTGATACGAGATTTGGGCTACGACCAAATCACCATAGCTGGAGATTTCAATGCTCCATCACTGAACCTCGGCTCCGGGTGTGCTAAGGGAAAATTTGGCCGAAACCTACTGCAAACTATTTGAAACACGGGACTGACTGAGAATGTTGGAGACGACACTAGGTGGGGCCCTAGTGGAAAGTCATCAAAACTAGATTATATTCTAACTAGTGACCAGCTACTCGTCGAAAAGGTCCAGATCATGACTCCTCTAGGAAGCAGTGACCATGCAGTCATAGGTTTCGATCTCGTTCTCCGTGAGCGTTTGCAGTGGGATGTTACGCGACCATGTCTGTGCTACAGCAAGTCTGACTATGTTGACACGCGGAGGCTCTTGTCCGACGCAGACTGGCCCTTAGCATGGGACGACCTATCTGTGGATGAACACTGGGAAGTGGTAAAAAAGATTATCCATAAAGCAATCTCGGATACCGTCTCTTTAGTCACGACACAATCAAAAAGAATGTCATCGTGGTTGAAGAGAGGCACGCAACGTATTCTGCAAGCAAAGCGGAAGGCTTGTTTTACGTGGCGCGTATCTAAGTGTTAGATCGACCACGACGCGTACCTGGAACTCAGGAACCGGTGCAACGCGAGAATCAGGAGGGACAGGGGATTGTTTCAGGGTAACTTCGTCAGAAAACTCTTAGCAAACCCCGAAAACTTGCATCGATTCATGTCGGAAAGAAAATCAACCAACCAGGGGGTAAGGCGCATGCCCCCTGGTCAACATCTCACTAATCTGGAGATGGCTGAAACATTCAGTTCAGTCTTCGCCAAACAGCTAAACAGCAATGTGGGTATTACCGTTACGGACCGAAATGGTGCCACCACTATTTCACAGGAGGAAGACCTAGTGGCTACTTCCCAAATAAAGACGGCAGTATTACTAAGGGAGCTACAGCGACTCATACCTGGGAAGTCCCCAGATTGTGACGGCATCAGGCCATCTGTTCTGAATCAGTGCGCCGAAGCTCTCTGTAGGCATTTATGCGACTTGTTCCAACACTCAGTGGATTCGGAGAAACTGCCAAAGGAGTGGAAAAGAGCCATCCTTTCTCCGATCTCCAAGGGTGGTGTCAGTCTCGTCTCATAAACCGTTAATGCCCAGCTCTCGCTACGCTCGGGCCCACGCTGTTCCTTTGAGTTTCAGAAACGCTTAGTAATAACGGACGCAAACACCAAAACACCGATCTGCTGCTTGTTATTTCTTTATTGTTACACCAACATATAAAAGGAATAAACGAACTAAGCCAACTAAGGTCTGAAAACAAATATTACAATAATAAATCTCTGTATTACTTCTGACGATGTTTCACTCTTCTTTCTGAACAGCGACCGATGAGACGATGACTGCCGTATTGATGCCTCCGCGAAAATTGGGGAAGTTGATTTTGAGCAAACAACCAAGAATTGATCGTTCAATCTTCAACTCCATTGACACTCCCCGGCAAAAAAGGGATCCAACCCTTTTTTCCTTCACGACCAATGCACGTTGAATTGGATGCCATTGCGAGAACCTGGGTCACACGGACAGAGCTGAAATGGAAAACAAACAGAAAAGCCAACACACCACAAGCATACCCACAGCACAATCTCACACATCGCTGACGACCTGCGCCTCCAGACAGAGACCTCCTCTTGACATCTTGCAACACAATCGCCACTTACTAGAATGACTCTTGCAGAATGCAAAGTGACCATGGCAGAACCTCACGATACTCTACGCACATCCTCTTATCTAATCACAACCAATTATCACTGCAATCGCTTGTCACTCATTCTGCCTCAGTTCTAATAGCGGTGACGCATGCGAGCCTCAGTCGTTTACACTCTTTCTCCCCGGCGTGTGCGACCGCAGCTAACAATTATCTCCGTGTGCATTTCATTCTCAGCAATAGCCTAGCCTCCTCGGCGTATACGACCCATCTGCTGTCCTTAACATCAATCAATTTATTCATGGATGTAGAAGACTCGAAACAACTTCAGAAGTAATCACGACGAAAATTTTAACAAAGTTACGCAATAACAACAAGATACGAAAACAACGAGTAAACACAATGAATCCAAAATACACCAATTGCTATGACACACCACACGTATATACAAATAGTACAAGCAACCTCGCCGATCATCTCTTGGTGGAATTCCTTTGAAGAATTGCAGGACTTACACCAGTACGCCTACAACCCTTCTCAGGTTGACGATTGTAATTTGTGGAATGTCCGGACACAAACAAGATTAACCAACAATTACATCAATTGGAACTCACACAATTATTTAACACAAACATATGTACAATCACTACATCAAATGTTGTGGATTCCGACACGACAAACTACCCTTGAAGAACTGTAGGATTTACAGAAGTACGCCTACATTCCTTCTCAGGTTGATGATCCAAGTGGAAGTCGTCCGGACACAAACAGAATTACCAACAGCTAGATGACAGATGATATCAATTCAGTATATGCAATATGGACATATGTACAAAATCACACACCAAGCACATTGGACTGCTCATTGATGCGCTACCCTTTGAAGAACTGTAGGACTTACAGCAGTACGCCTACAACCCTTCTCAGGTTGACGCTCTAGGATGGAAAATCGTCGCAGAGTTCATTTGCTAACTTCCTTCTATGAGCTATATCTTCAAATCTGAACAGCAACACGCCCATGTCATTGTATCGTAGAATATAGATGACCAACAAACACACGACATATCTCATCAACCAAGTGTAGAAACAGAGTAATTTACACCAAAGATAATAACATTCAAACAGTAACTTGAAACTGGAAAATATGATAAGAAATGGCGCTGGTGCCTTGTGTGGTTGTAAGCTTCTGCGGTCTGATGTTTTTTTTTTTTTTTTTTTTTTGTCTTTCATATTTTTATTAATCTTTTTTTTATTTATTTTTTTATTGTATCGATTCATTCTTTTTTTTTTAATTCCGCACTATTACAAGCTTACTTATGTGGAGGTTTGATGGTAAACCTCTGGCGCCGAGGCTGTCGTAGCAAGAAGGTGATTCATTATGTCTAACTTTCATATTAGACCAATGCTCCCTTCCTCCGCTTCAACAGAACCTAGCAGTCATGTTAAAGGCAATCATTATACCAGCGTATGATAAGGAGCAGGGTAAAAAAAAAACAAAAGAAAATGGGAAAGAAAGGTTAAGATTTCAAAATCGGTGTAAAGGTACTACAAAAGCTTGTGCGAAATCAATGCGAGGAAAAGTGGTGCAACTTGGAAGTAGTACGTTAGAATGAGATAAAACAAAGGAAGTTTCTACCCTGTGAGAACTTATAAAATTACAGAGAAGTTAGTACATAACCCATAGCTATGAGTAGTTATCATTACCAAAATTACTTTGTTCATGTTGCTAAGTGCATAACTAAGATGATGCATAATGTTTATAAGTACGGTTCACAAAATAAATGAATTGCGGGAGGGCATAAACCCGAAGGAATATAGTACAGGCTGTGAAAATAAATTGAGCGAATTACTATGTACAGCATAGAAGTGAAGCATTTATGCGCAAAAAAAATATGTATATCTGTACATTTAACTATACAGTGGAAGTTTTTTTTTTTTTTTTTTTTATAATCTTTTTTTTATTTAAAAATATTTTTTTTGTTTATTTATTATTATTTTACATTTTTTTTTACTTTTTTTTTTAAATATATTTTATAAATTTTTTTTTTTACATAATAATTAAATTTTTTTTTTTGGAAAGGTAATATACTATTCATAATTCCTCTTTTGGTGTGGGTTACAAGATGACATGAGACGCCAACTGATCTAGCGAGTAGATTGATATGAAAAATTAGGGGTAAAAACAAACTGCTGCTGGTCCTCTGTAACGAGAGATAAAGATTAAAAGGATTAGTGAGGGTTAAAACGACTACTCCCAGAAGCGGGACCAAATAGATTAAATATAGCAGAATTGAATAAGAAATTGTGACAAGGAATAAAAAATCACTAGTAGCCTTACCTATGGATTAGTTCAGTGAAAGAATTCTACGAACCTCTTGGGCCAGTGAACACGTCGACCAGCACGTGTGACAGGGGTCTTACTGGTGACGGTAGGAGAATCATCATTCACCACCGGAGGTGAAGTAGTTGAGTCTGGACAAGGACTAGGTTCAGTGGGGCTATTTGATTGAGCCGATGGGGAGGGTGAAGGTTCTTCAGTGTATGCCGCTTTAAGTCTGTCTATGCTGACAGTGTCTGGGCGGCCGCATCGGTCAATAACGAAAAATTTATCTTTACGACTAAGGACCTTAAAAGGCCCGTCATACGGTGGTTGTAATGGCTTTCGTATGGCGTCGTGACGCACGAAAACGTGTGTACAGTCATCAAGTCGCCGATCAACCTGAACCTTTCGGTTCTGAGTGCGTGTGGAAACTGGTCGGAGTCGCTGCATAAAACTTTTAAGTTGCTGAGCGTAACGGGTGGTATCCGGGAAATTTGGCTCGAAAGTTTCGGGAGCGATTAGCTCGCCTGGTAAACGCATGGTGGTACCGTACACCAATTCAGCTGGCGAGCACTGCAGATCCCCCTTAAGCGTAGCCCGGATGCTAAGCAGGACCAGTGGTAGCGAATCTGTCCACTTACTGTTGTCCACTGCCATCAACGCAGCTTTGAGTTGACGGTGGAAACGTTCTACTAGGCCATTTGCCGCGGGATGATACGCGGTTGTGCGAATGCGTTTGCATCCCAGCATCTCTAACAATTCTTTGAAGCTTGTGGATTCAAACTGTTGTCCGCGGTCGGTAGTGACAGTTGCGGGACATCCAAAATGGGCAACCCAGCCATCCATGAAGGCACGACAGACGGTTTGAGCCGTTACATCAGGTATCGGAATGGCTTCCGGCCAACGTGTGAAACGATCCACACATGTGAGTAAATACGAGCAGCCGTTAGACGGGGGCAGAGGCCCTACTATATCCAGGTGGATATGATGGAACCGAGCGTCTGGGGTCGCAAACGTCCCCAACGGCGTGATGTTATGCTTGGTGACTTTAGCACGTTGGCATTGCACACAAGCACGTGTCCATTGACGCACATCACGGTTCATACCGGGCCACGCAAATCTCGCAGAAATCAACTTGTCCGTTGCTCGTATGCCAGGATGGGAGAGGTTGTGGAGTGACTCAAACACAGTTCGGCGTAAAGACGTGGGAACAATCGGTCGAGGAGTACCAGTTGACATATCGCAAAGTATAGTTGCCTCACTGTTTAGCAAGGGGACGCGTTCTATTTTCAGTGAGGTTTTATTTGACAGGTGTTCTAAGTTCAAATCGTTCAGTTGGAGTTCGGCCATTTTATGAAGATCGATGGTTGGTGGTACGGACGTAGCACATACGCGAGACAAAGCGTCTGCTACCGCGTTATCCGATCCAGAAACGTGCTGGATATCAGAAGTGAACTGGGAAATATAGTCTAAATGGCGTGATTCTCGCGGTGAATACCGGTCTGAAGTAGTGTGGAGGGCGTACGTCAATGGCTTATGGTCGGTAAATACCGTAAATTGCCGGCCTTCCACGAAGTGACGAAAATGCTTGACAGCAGCGTAGACAGCGAGAAGTTCCCTACCGAATGTGCTGTATCGAGATTCGCATGCGGTAAGTTTACGTGAAAAGAAAGCAATCGGTAGCCATACATTAGCCATACGCTGTTGAAGGACGGCTCCGATCGCAGTATTAGAGGCATCTACGGAGATGCTGATTGGAAGTTGAACATCTAGATGGACCAACATTGTGGCGTCAGCAATAGCTTTCTTGATAGCTGCAAAAGCTGTCGAGGCTTCCTTAGTGAACACCAAAGACTTGCATTTCCCTTTAAGCATGTCAGTCAAGGGGGTCACGATATGAGCACACTGTGGGATAAAGCGACGGTAGTAACTAACCATCCCGAGAAAGGTGCGTAGTGCCTTGGGAGAAGTGGGTAGAGGGAAGTTTTGAATAGCTTCTACCCGGTCAGGTAACGGATAAATTCCATCTTTGTCTATCCTATGTCCCAAAAATTTCAGGGAAGTGGCTCCAATCTGACACTTCGGCAAGTTGAGTGTGAGGGAGTGTGTCACAAGTCTTTGGAAAACTGTCTGCAAATGAAGTTGATGAGTGGCTTCATCTGGACTAGCTACCAAGATATCGTCCAGATAGGCGAAGGCGAAATCAAGCCCGCGCAAAACGTCATGTATAAAACGCTGGAAGGTTTGTGCAGCGTTCCGTAAGCCAAAAGGCATTCGAAGAAACTCGAACAGGCCAAACGGTGTAATCACAGCAGTCTTAGGTATATCTTCGGGGTCGACGGGAATCTGGTAGTAAGCCCGTGTAAGGTCCAGTTTGCTGAATACTCGAGCTCCCTTGAGTGAGGCGGTTAAATCGTGTATGTGCGGGACAGGGTAGCGATCGGGAACAGTTTGTGCGTTTAGTCTGCGGTAGTCGCCACAAGGACGCCAATCTAAACCGTTATTCTTAGGTACCAGGTGCAACGGTGAGGACCACGGGCTGCTGGATGGCCTAATAATCCCCATTTCCAGCATATGCTCAAACTCCGCTTTGACAACCTTTAGTTTTTCTGGGGATAGTCGCCTCGGCTTTGCGAAAACTGGCGGGCCAGTAGTGACAATATGGTGTTTGACGTTGGAAGTCGCACATGGCAGGCCGCTGCTAGGTTTGAACAAATCTGAAAAAGACTGCAGTATATGCGAATAAGGACCAGTGCTAGTGGGTGTGGCATATACCGGGCTGAGGGCTGGGCCTTGTGTGACAATACCGCTGACGGAGAGGTTTGTGACAGGATCTTTTAACTTATGATTACCTGTATCTACCAGTAATTGGTAGTGCTGCAATAGATCCATGCCAATTATACCTGTGGTAACGTCTGCCACCAGGAAGACCCAACGAAGTGAACGACGCAAACCGATGTTAAGATCTATAAAGCGCCTGCCGAACGTAGCAATTGGCGAACCGTTTGCGGCTCGTAGTTGAAGAGACATTGGCCGCCTGCGCTCCTCTACTGTGGGTGGGATTACACTGACCTCTGCTCCGGTATCAATTAGGAAGCGTATCCCAGTGTTACGGTCGGTAACATAGAAGAGGCGACATGAGAGTGGTTCGCCAGCGACGTTAGTCGCCAGTACGTGCTGGCTTGCTAGTTTCCCGACTGTTGAACATCGAAGGTGCACGGGCGAGTGCACTTTTGGGCTTTTGCTCCGTAACGTCGATGATACCAGCACACTCCAGGCTGGTTACTTCGGGACTGTCGGCGCTTGCTGCTAGCACGTGGCAAGGGTCTGCTACTGCGCGAACTTGAGGGACTGCGTCCACGACTCCTGGAGTTCATCTCCTGTCGGATACTACAGATCTCCTCGTATAGCTTGGCAATATGGGCCACCGCGTCAAAGCTTGATGACCCCCCATCAGACGAATCTTTAGTCTGAGCGGGAGCAGCAGTTACTGTTGCGGAAATGCCAATTTTGGGATTGATGGCCTCTACGGCTCTATCAGCTGCCTCGGCTATCTCCTGTAAGGGGTACTTGTAGATCGGTGCTAAGATACCCTGGACTGCCTGAGGTAATCTTTGAAGCCAAAGTTGTTTGAGAAAAACCTCGTCAATTTTAAAGTCCGCCACTAGCTGCTTCATCTGCCTCAACATTTGTGAGGGCTTGCGGTCACCTAACTGAACATCGCGGAAAAGTTCCTGCACTTTCTGTTGGTCAGTAAGTGCGACTCGTTGAATTAACGCCTGCTTGAGCCGCTCGTACCGATCCGGAGACGGATCTGCGAGAACGTCAGCCACCTCGTCTATGACACTTTCGGGTAGGCTCACAATCACGTGGTTTACTTTGGTCTCTTGTGAGTGTATGTGTCTAATGGCAAACTGAGCCTCTATATGATTAAACCATGCAGCTGGACGATGTGTCCAGAAGGCGGGGAGTTGCAGCGTTATAGCCATCTCTGACGCAGAACTGTTGTCAGCCATCTTGCACACAGGGCACAATATTAACAAGGTGATAAAAAAACCAATATAAGTACAAAGAAAACAAATCGAATCTTTATAACCGTGCGTGAAAGGAAAAAAAATAACAAAATAAACGGTACGTAAAAAGAATCGTTAACACGTTAAACTACTATAGCGGAAAACGGTGAAAACGGGCTCACCACTTGTAAGAGTTCTACTACGGCTTAGAGTGGACCTATACTCTAAACACCCTTACAAACTTCTTCACCGTTTTGGCGACCTACTAAGCTTAGCAGTACACTACTGGACGCGCAAATACTGACGAACTGTATCGTTGTAAAAAGACTTGATGTGACAAGAGTACCTGGGAGAATTATATTTTATTCGACGAAATATAAAATTCAATAAATAAAGAAGTCGTACAACTTATCTGCAGACGTTGCTGGAGGTAGGCTCGGAGAGTGTGCAGAAGGAGAGCACAACAAGAGAGCGAACCTATGAACGTAAGGAAGACTCACAAGTCAAAAGGTAAAACGTGGATCACCGTGGGTGAGTCAGTTTAAACAAAAGTTCAAAGGTACAATGTGCACTACAAGTTCATGGGTGTCTGTTTCATTGTGGATGACAGCACTAACGACGATTGATTGAAATCAGTTGATGAACTTAGCAGTGGATCAAAAGCTGTTGTTGCTCGCTTTTCAGAAATTTGTCTACCTGCAAGACCACCACTACTGCTGTCTTTTACTATCAGCTCAGGTTTAACACGAGCATCTGATGATAGGTGGGCTTCACTCTGATCAATTACACTGACGGTTTGACAAGTATGCATGCCTTCTGCAACTGCATTCAATTCTACTTCACGTTCAAGTTGTACAGAAGGTTTATTTAACTTAGCAGTAGTAGGCATTCCCTCCATTTCATCATGATCAACCAGAGACGAATCTGCACTATCATGATCATTACCACAAATATTCACTTTACCGTCAAGTTCATCATTTTCAAACTCTTTAATAACAGAAGTAGAAAATTTTGGTTCCTCCTCACAAATCATTAAAGGTTTTATATCTTCACTCTGACTAGTTATACTTTGTAAACTTTTGGAGTCAGAACTCCACTCTGAAGCAGTAACTCTATTCTGTGACACTCTATTCAGCAACGGCTTACCAGTTGCAACTACAGACTTCTTCACAACAACGTTATCGTCACACAATTCGGAGTCAGGCCTGGAGTTTACATTTAGCTTATCACTGAACTTGCTCACTGGTTCACAGTTCACTTCTGTATGCACCTCTTGCACACGTGTAAAACAAAGCCGTGTTTGTCTTGCATCTTGTAACTTATCTGTTGAGGATGTACTACGAAAGCTGTTACACTCACTAAGTCTATATGCATTACTAGACATCATGGAGCCTTCTCGATATCCACCTCTCTGAGGCTTATTCGTCATCAATGAGTACGTTTTACCCTCAGACTGCTCTATTCTAGGGGTGAGATCTAACAGACTGGAAAACTTGCTCATAGATTGATTGACACTATCTTTTACTAGTTTCAGGATATCATCAAACCTTGGCTCGATACCCTCATCCTCCATACGGGAGCTTATCTTCACCCACTTCCTTTGCAGTCGAGTAGGTAGACGTCTTGCTATTACTTCTAGGATAAAACTCGAGTCGAGGTCACTCATGCGATTCATCGAAATCATTCCATTCTTGTAAATTAGCAAATTATCTAAAAACTCAGTGAGTGCCTGGGAGTCATCCTGTAACTGACCACCATTACCCTCAACAGCCTCGAATAATTTCCCTGCAATCATCGAGGGTCTTCCAAATCTTTGGCGTAATATGCTCATAGCCTCGTCGTAGCCCTCTTTTGGCTTCATAAACTTACAACACTGTATAGCTCTTGCAGCATCTCCAGTGCAATATCTCATCAAATACATTAACTTCAATTCATCACTTAATAGAAAACTATTCAGCATGATCTCAAACTCCTTTACAAATTGTAAATAATCAGCCGGGTTTCCATCAAAACACCGTGGTTCAAATTTAGGGAGTTTGATGTTCCTATTATCCCTGAACGGCGAAACAGTAACATCAACCATGTCATGCTTAACATCAGACACATCGTTACAAGTAACAGACAAGTCACCATGACTTACTTTCTTGTTTGTATCCAAGACACTCTGTCCCTTCTTTGACCCAGGCATTGTTGAACTTGACCCAATTCCAAAAAAGTTCCAGATATTGCTTGTTCAAAGAGGACTTGACCGGCACCAGGAAAAATGAACGGCGACTATCCAAACTTTCACCAACTGTTTCAATCCGCCAGATCTGTTTCTATCGTCAGAAACTGTCAGCCAAGTCTCATAAACCGTTAATGCCCAGCTCTCGCTACGCTCGGGCCCACGCTGTTCCTTTGAGTTTCAGAAACGCTTGGTAATAACGGACGCAAACACCAAAACACCGATCTGCTGCTTGTTATTTCTTTATTGTTACACCAACATATAAAAGGAATAAACGAACTAAGCCAACTAAGGTCTGAAAACTAATATTACAATAATAAATCATTGTATTACTTCTGAAGATGTTTCACTCTTCTTTCTGAACAGTGACCGATGAGACGATGACTGCCGTATTGATGCCTCCGCGAAAATTGGGGAAGTTGATTTTGAGCAAACAACCAAGAATTGATCGTTCAATCTTCAACTCCATTGACAGGTGGCGATAGCCATATTGCCACTAGTAGTAGACCAGTGGCTCTACTCCCAGTGGTATCAAAAGTACTGGAAAGTATTATTGGCGATCACATCAGGAATTACGTCGTTAGATCCAGTAAACTCCATGAAGCCCAACACGGTTTCAGGAAAGGCGGATCTCGCGTTACTAACTTACTATCAGCTTACGGCGATTGGGTATCATGCTGGGATATGAATGTTCTAGTCCATGTGGTCTTCCTAGACTTCGAGAAGGCACTTGACACTGTCCACCTTGACCTCGTCCTACATAAAAGAAGCCAGGCAAGTATAGGTAAGTCACTTCTGTCATGGTTAAAGGACTACCTAGCTGAAAGCCAATTTTCGCACTAAGGTCAATCGAGTCCGATCATCTTGGCACAGCTCGTCATCAGGAGTGTCGCAGGCTTCTATCCTAGGACCACTGATGTTTGATTTTTATCAGTGATCTGCCATGCCGTCTAAGCTGCCTGACTCTTCTATACGCTGACGACGTAAAGATAGGGAGGGTGATAAAGTGTTTGGAGCACTCAAATAGGCTGTACGACGATTTAAACCTTCTGGAAGACTGGGCGGTGGCCAGTGGCATGACTTTCAACCTGAAAAGTGTAAAGCGGTGAAGTTATGCACCTGAAGACTGCAGAATGCAAGTTATACCCTGTGCAATGAAAGCTTGTCCTGCACAATGTCGGAACGCGACTTAGGTCTGGTTCTATCGGAAATAATGGACACAAGCGTAAATTACACAGGGGATGTAGCGATGGCATATGCGGCCATACACTTTACACATAGACAGTTATGTACACTCACTCCTGAGCTCTTTCTGAGGTTGTAGAAAACATTTGTCAGACCACAACTTGAAGTGCATAATATTACTGCACCCCCACTGTTTAGAAGAGACGCCAACCTGTTGGGAAGAGTCCAACGACGGGCAACATAAGGAGTGGTTGGTCTCCGAAACTAACCATATGATGAAAGGCTGAAGAAATTAGACCTGTTCACACTTAGCTACTGTCGTCTTAGGGGGGAATTAATTATTCCCTACAAAATAACAAATGACCAGAATCACCCAAACAAAGGTGTTCTGCCATTGAGTAGGTATAGGCTCCCACGCGGAAATCCCAGAAGGATAGCTCACTAGAGGGCAAGGACCCGGGTGCGCTCCCACTTCTTTTCACTGCGGGTTTGCCGTCCCTGGAATTCCTTACTGGCAAATGTAGCTATGGCACCGTCTTTGGACGCCTTTAAGCGAAGGCTGGACAACCATGCAACGATACAAGGACTGCATCCAAATGGCCTATCTCCTTAAAATCGCATATACCAATCAGGGGTAGATAATTAAACTCGTCGTTTTACTTCTTTACATTCTCTCCCCTCTTACTGTCTTGACAACTTACACTACACCTATTATTATTAATATCATTGTTACTGATGTATATATATATATATTATTCATATTATTCTTCAAATTTAATCAGCTGACTGTTGTTACGTTTTCTTATTTCTTTTTCTGTCTGTAAGTCTGAATAACTTCACTATTTGTAACTATTATTATTATTGTTATCTCTTTTCTTTTGACGACGGTACTGGGGGACTAACTGGTGACAGGATCAACTCTATTCGCAGTAGTAACAGTCTTAACATACCTCATACTACAAACCACATATAATTAATCCTAGCACTACTTCTTCCGGAGTCAACCAAAGCCGCGTCAGTCGAGTGGTGGGACGAGCTACGCAGAAGTTTACCGAAGATCAGGAGCCTATACTTCGCAATCAAGAGGCGAGCACAAAGAAATCAAATTGGTTTATACTAGCTCGTAAAAACGATATTGGATATTGGAACTTGGTGGTACACTGAATAACAGATTCATGTATAGATTTGACAATTCTGTGTCTAGTCCTCCTCATTCCATTTCAAATCATCCCTTACCACAAATTCTGGAGGCCACATTGATATTTTGGGGAGTCTTACATCAGTGGTACGATCCGCGACACCTGGAACTACCTTGTCATACAGCAGTGTCGAAGTATGAACATCTTAACCAACATCCCCTCACTTAAAGAATTTAGCAGTGTGCGCACGCGAATAGAATTAGGTGATGGTGTTGTTTTACGTGAGCCAGTAATTCGCAGTGATTTATTCATGCTACTTCTAATTAATGCATGTTCCTTAATTAATAAAAAAATGGGAATAAGAACACCAGTATTGTCTGCCAGGTCTTCTTTAGTACTGATAAGTGCATTATTGTGCTCACCTTCTATCCTGGACATGCGTTTAGGTATAGACGATTGTAATCTCCATATATCAAATAGAGATTACAAGTATGGTTCAGGATGACTCTATTTTATACTTAACTCCCTTGATCACACAGGTCGAAGGTGAAATACTGAGTTTGGTGCCTAATTCACTCTGCATCACCCTAAAGGGCTGCGAATATCAAGCTCTCGTAGGTAATGTTTATCGGGTGCCATGGTTTACTTTCGAATATGATGCTAGAGCACTAGCTAAACCGTTTTCAAACCCACTTCTTGCTTATTTCTACCTTGAAAATAATTTCTCTGGTAAAACACAGTGAATGTCTCCTTCAACTTTTCACAATACTCAATCTCATCTAATGAGAACCTTCTCTACTAGCTCAGACAAGTCTCACTGTGTTATAATTGATACTAGGAGTACTGAATCTGTAATTTCTAAGAAAGATTTCCTATCGCTTTGTAAGCATTCCCCGGTAGACCCTTCTGCTAGTTCCATTACAGGCATAACTGATCATAAAAATTACCTCTTATTGGTGCTACGAACATTGGTTTGAAATCAGACAGTGGTAGTTTTGTGAATATCCCCTTTCGTATCAGTGAATATGGTACATGTTTATTGTGATCGAAATCCCCTAGATTGTAAAATGGCGAAATCTCACTTGGCACTGAGTTGTTTGATGAAACTTTGTTCAGAGAATTACTTCTACAATGTTTAGAGTGTGGGTGGCATGAAGATTCGGCCCATCCATCTTGAAATAAAGGGTGATACTGTCTTTCAAAAGTGCCGATTAATTACATACAGCTTGCGAGATACAGTTAAGAAAGAGTTGGACAAGTTGGTTGAGAAGGGCATACTTATGCCAGTTGAATCTTCGAATTGGGCTACTCCCATTGTGACGCCACTAAAGGCTGATGGGAAAACATCGAGAATTTGTGGTGACTACCGCCCTACACTCAGTAGTCGTCTACTATAGCAAAGTTGCACTACGCTAGAAACCGAAGGCATTTTCTACAAGCTACACGGCCCAAACTACTTTTCCAAAATAGATCTCAAAGATGCTTATTTGCACATTCCTCTCGACGAAGATTCCAGTGCAGTAACAACCACTGATACTCCATTTGGATTGTTAAAGTATAAGTTCTTGCCTTTTGGTTTAAAGGCAATATTTCAAAAAGTAATCAATCAGATGATAGACGGATTAGATGGTGTTGAGTCTTACCAAGACAACATTAATAGTTCATGGTCCTAATATCGAATTGCGTAATGAACGTCTTTTAAAACTGTTCAGGGGTTTCTGTGAGAAAAACATCCTTGTTGATCCATCTAAATGCCATTTTACTTTGTCGTCTGTATCATGCTTGGGATGCACAATAGACTCCGAGGGTTTCATACCTGAAGCTAGTCTTTCGGGACCTCCAATTCAAGTACCGTCACCTAATAATATGTCGTCGTTGAGATCATGGATTGGTACTCTTCAGTTTTACTCCAGATTCATTCCCAACTTCACTCAACTGTTATCTGCGTCTTTTGATATTGTCTGCAGTAAACGATTTAAGTGGGAAAAACAAAATGAGGATATCTTGCGAAAAACTTTGGAGTTTCCGGATAAACAAGCTTTCTTAAGACCTTTTTCATCGGAAGATAAGTCTGTTCTCACTACATATGCTTCTCCCATGGGTATCGCTGCAGTTCTTGAGCGAAATAGACAACCTGTGATGACGTCTAAATAAGAGTGAACAAGGGTACCCACAAACCCAGAGAGAGGCTCTAGCATTTGAAAGAGCAATGAGACGCCTGCACAAGTATCTCTTTAGTACTAAGTTTCACATAGTCACTGATCACCAGGCTTTGAAATTCATTTACAATCTAAAAAAATCTTTGAAAAGATCATCTTCTGCTATGGTTCAAAGATGGAGTTTAAGACTGAGTGCATATGTTTACACTGTTGAACATAGGTCGGCAAAGGATATACCTCATGCAGACTTCTTATTTCGTTTTTCATTATTTTAAAATTTTACCAATGACACTGATTGTTTATTAGTCCAGCCGTTATCTGTGGATAGAGTTCGACTTATAAATGATACTCGGAAATATTACGGATGCATTGTAATTGAGAAAAAGAGGTTGAAATATTCAGTGTAAGAGAAGATGTCCGGACTTTTATAAGCGAAGAGATGAGATTTCAGTCCATCCTGAGGGATTTCTATGTCTGAATGACAGGATTATTATTCCTCTGACATTAAGATCTGCGATTTTGAATGATCTTCATTTTTCTCATCTGGAGCTGATAAGATGGAGTCGCTGGCACGCCTAACGAGGTGGTGGCCGGAAATTGAAGCTGACATTAAAAAAAGATCAAACAGCTGTTCCAGTTGTTGGCATAAAATGTCCTATGGAAGTCTTCGTGGAAACTGTGGCCTGAGTCTTGTGAGGTTTGACAGCGTATTCATGCAGATTACTGTGGTCCATTCTTAAATTCATACTCTGCTTTAGTTATTGTGGATTTTTATTCTGGATGACCAAAAGTCATAATTACAGATATTCTTAACGTGAAATTCAGCCACAAGCTTTGAGGAAGATTTTTAGTTGAGAAGGAATTTCAGATGTCTTAGTTACTGACAATGGTACTCATTTCACTGAGAAGGACAATGATTGGCTTAAACATATAGGCTGTCGTCATCTGTACACAGCACCACGTCATTCTCAGTCTGACGAGGTGGCAGAAAATTTTGTACGAACATTAAAGAGTGCCATAGCATCAGTGAGTCCCAAGAATTTTGATGAGATACAGAAATGTGCAGAAAACTTCCCACTTCAATATCGCAATGCGGAGCATACAAGTACCCGTGAAAGTCCTGCAAAACTTTTCAAATCTCGAATTCTCAGAAATCATCTGATGTCCACGACTTCTGATGTACATTATTACAGAGGGAATGATTATAGACCTTCTATTGGTATCATACTACAAAGAATGGGAAATCGAGTGGTGAAGATATTAGACATCGAAGATCATTCAGTTCATAACAGACACCTGGATCAAGTGAGAATAAATGAAGTAGGTCGTTCCGATTATAATTTTAATGATTCCGCTACTAATCCTGATTTTGTAGATAATTCAGAAATAAGTCCAGATGATACTGATGGAAGTAATATCACAGAATCAGTTAGAAGATCGCAGAGACTGGCAAGCAAACCGAGACATCGTTATAAATACGCAAGGAGACATTCGACGTGTGGCGGATTTGGTGGTTGACAATTTTTATCTCTGTATTGTTTAAATACTTACTGTTGTTTGTTAATATATTTAATATATGAATTGAAAATTATTCCGACAAATAGAAATTCCTAAATTCATCCCTCTCCATGTTTTCGGTTGAATTCCTGTAATTCAATCATAGCGAAATACTACTTTTACAAATGTTTATAACAAATACGTATAGAAACACCAAAACTTCATGCTGTATAACTACTATTGTTTTGAATAAGTTGATTATTATTATTACTTCTACCATTATTATTATTATTATTATACTTTTAATGGATAGACCAATTGTAAAAGCAGCTGTATAGTTCAGACATTTTCTGAAACACCAACAGGTTCAGTTTCAACAAATGTTAACTTGATTACTTCACCTACGCTAATTTCGTTTCTGAATGGTCATTGAGTTGAGTAGGGACCTGCTACACTGTGTGAATGATTTGGGAGTCGTATGAAGACAGAGGAGTTACGCATCTACCGAAGATAAAGTGATCCTAATGAAGAAGTATCCCGCTCTGGGCATTAGTTCAGTTTTATGCATATGTTTTGTCAGCATTACCAGCTGTGTGTGGCAATTAGTGTTCAATTTGCGAACATCACGCCTGAAGCGTGAGATTTCACATCTCAGAAATCGGTGGCAAGGAGACTGCAGATACTCTTTACCATGTCAAATTTCCAACTGGGATATTCATGAGTGATGCATTTGTTTGCTACCTTCAGGATTTTAACTGTGACAGCACTAACATAAAGTGCGGATACTTCGTCACTGATGGGTGATGCAACATTGTCACACGGTGAAATCTAGACGACTTTCCTTTCTCTCTCAAGCACAGTTTCCTCTCCTGATCCTGGGATTACTTCACTATTTTACTGATGTGAGCATCTGTTTATGGAGTGAGGTACTTTCGATCCAGTGGTAGCTTGGTACCAGAACACTTAAGTGTTACTTAGTAATTAGTGAAGTTGAAGTATCATAGCTAAAGTCAAGGTCTTCCGATAGCTGGCCATCAACAGCCGGTCACACACAGGGAATACTCTGAAATGTCATTCCAAATCAAATCATGTCTGCCTTTTGGACTTCGACTAGATGCAGTATTCTACTTATTCACTAGGTATTTTCTCTGCAAATCTATGCTGTCAGGAGGGGTTATGACGTCTAAGATTAAGGTTTGGGGTCTAGGGATTAGATTAGACTTAGGGTTAGGTTGGGGTATAGTGTCAGAAATATCAGTGGATTTCAAAGTACCATGACCTACATTCGCCTGGATGAATGGATATATCGGTCATCGTACGATTCCTCCATACATCATCTGTGTAATAACTGGGGGACATTCTTATAACACTTCAGCTACAACTATACAGAGTAATATGAAGTTTGAAATATTTTTTAGTGTATTTTCCAACGATTATGAGACTTTTTTCATGAGAATTCAGACTGAGTGTTCTAGGTGACCGTGGTTTTGGCTATGCTAGTTGAACTTTGCCCAATGACCATAAGTAAATCCGACTTTCGTCATTTTCTCTAATCTTGACATTGTCGTCGCCTTCTAAATCATATCTCACATCACATAATACGCTTCTGTAGAATGTAGTTACCAATATGTGATTGGTGTTTTGGGTCCTTCCTTGAAAATAGAATATATATGACATTAATTGTTTTGCCACTCGACCCTTTATATGTAGCCATGCTTATTAGAATCAAAAACATATTAATTGCATCTCATACCACTGTTATTATTTTATGTATGTATATATGGTTGTACAGCTTGAGAATAAATTCGTTGTTGAAAAGAGTCTCTTCACTGCATATTGTGTTCTTAATGTTACGATAGGAATTATTAAATTATAGAAGGTAGAAATAGGACTGATAATGATTAGCCGCACTGAAAACGCTCTTGGCTGTTTTAGGATGTTACGAAGTGCGTCGAACAATTATTTATTATTAAACAATCAATTATCCAGACAAATTCGCTGGGAAGAGCAACTATTTTTGAGAAGTTTAATTAGTTTAGAGAAGACTAGAGACTCATATGGAAGACTGCATAACATGGCGTTTTACACACTTTATATAAAACTAAATTTTAGCACAAAGTCGTATACACTCGATCATTTCCATAGTAAATGTTATCCTCAACACAGAGAAAATGGCTGTTGAGCAACATGCGAGATAGGTTCGCCAATGAGTTCAACGAATGCAGACACCACTGAATTTAACCAATTACACAAAGCTAACGACAAACTATTTCCAGTACACAGTCGAAGCGAATAACGCAATAAAATGATGAAGTCGGAAGAATATATGAAAACCAAACTGGGTTAACCCATTTTCATTGGTTGACAATAACTAATTAGTGCGGTGTATGTATATCTATGTGTGTCTATTAGGATTATTTCGTCTGGCAGTTCTACGTGCATTTCTGCGTTAAAGCTTGTTCATCAAGTCATCCGTGCTACTTTCATCTTATCCATTCTCCCTCAATGTGGCTCATAATTAGCTCTGTATCAGGTAGCTGAGCTGCATCACGTAACAGTAATTAGTTCCAAAAATTGCCAGAAAGCTCCGTACTTGCTACTTCAACTAGTAATCTTGATATTTAAGCCAATTCAACTTTAATTTCTACTGATTTGATTCCAACTGAAGTTCTCGAAATGGGCAATGAGTCAGAAATCAAGTAGTCCTCCAGTACTTAATGACTGTTAGAAATCTCCGACTTTTGAGATCTTTTATCTAATGCTTGGAAATCTGACTGTGAAAAATCAACTACCACACCAGATAGTTTCTACTGTGGTAGAAATTCGAGACGCATATTTTGACAACCGAGTTACTGGATATCATAATAGAGCGTGATTCTTTATCCCTCATCAAATCGATTCCGCAATTTCACTTAAAATACGCTAAATTATGAAGATTTATGTTCTCAAAGTCTTTAATTCTAAAGAAATGGTCACTTGCTTGTCCGCTGATGCATGACTGTTTGAATAAATGCACTTCACAATAATCCATTGTCTTCTCACATGGTGCCATCCAGGTTTATATACTCACAGATGATTCATTACTACTCAATTTCAATAAAACAGAGTCTACTCGAGGAAGTCATTACACCTACTTAATATTATACTCACGGTTGTGAGTAGAATTTCGGCTGAGCATCAGTTCTATGGCCTGAATAAAGCTTACTCCACAAAAGTAACAGATCATTACATAGAACCAAAATCTCAGGTACTGGGAAAATACTAAGCATACAGACATATAAACGATATTGTATTAGATATTTCACCATCGTGGATGTAAAACGATGCTTAACATTCGTGAGTAGACATAATATTAGATAATGATGATGAAGTGGAAATACAGCAGTTTATTCTACGATGGAGATGGCTGGAAACGTTGTGACTATAATTATGCATGCCTATTCACTGTCTACTTCGGTGTGTAATTTCAGTAGAAGTAGGATAAGGTTTCAGGATAGAGGAAAGTTGCAAAACTTAGATGTGATAAAAATCCACTGACGTCACTAAAACGTTGTCTGTGCTGTTTATGCTGTCTGACTGAGGATACCAACTAATAAAGTTCTGAACTGATAACTACTCATGTGTGCCCGTTTTATTTATTAAAAGAACAGTCGGTCAGCTGAACCATCTAAAATCTATTTTCTGTCGTTCACATATGAGGCCACTGATAATCACCAGCATCATTCAAACGAAAAATATTAATACTGATTAGGAGCAGTCCAAAGTGTAATGGCTACCTCAACAAGCGTTAGTCTTATGCGTAGGACAATTGTTATTGTTGTTAGGCGAGAGGTATTGGAGACCGTTTTTCATGAGTGAGAGAGCAACTGATTAAAATGGAGGAATTGTTGCATATGCATAGACTGCGTCCGTCGAATGCAGAGCATACAAGTACCCGTGAAAGTCCTGCAAAACTTTTCAAATCTCGAATTCTCAGAAATCATCTGATGTCCACGACCTCTGATGTACATTATTACAGAGGGAATGATTATAGACCTTCTCTTGGTATCATACTACAAAGAATGGGAAATCGAGTGGTGAAGATATTAGACATCGAAGATCATTCAGTTCATAACAGACACCTGGATCAAGTGAGAATAAATGAAGTAGGTCGTTCCGATTATAATTTTAATGATTCCGCTACTAATCCTGATTTTGTAGATAATTCAGAAATAAGTCCAGATGATACTGATGGAAGTAATATCACAGAATCAGTTAGAAGATCGCAGAGACTGGCAAGCAAACCGAGACATCGTTATAAATACGCAAGGAGCATTCGACGTGTGGCGGATTTGGTGATTGACAATTTTTATCTCTGTATTGTTTAAATACTCACTGTTGATTGTTAGTATATTTCTTATATGAATTGCATTATAATTCCGTTAAATACAAATTCCTGAATTCCGCCCTCTCTGTATTTTGGTTGGATTCTTGTAATTCGGTCATCTCGAAATACTAATACTACGATTACAAATAATTACAACAATGAGATAGAAAATATCCTACTCATATTTGGTTAAAAGTGCATCTTCTGACCGGGAGAAAGTCTTCCCACATAAAAAGAGGTATATTCACGACTTTTGTGTAATTACTTATCTATATTCATATGAACTGTGAACAAAATTAGACCGAATAGTTTCAAAATAATTGGGCACCGAGTGAAAAGCAGACACATATGTAAAAATTATATTTGTAAAAGTCTCAGAGAAATTAAAATAAGTAATTACAACGTTTAGTTGGAATGTGGTTAAGATACTTGGATAATACCTTCATCATAGTCAGGCATCAAGATTACTCCAGTGCCTA
>CALYDD020000358.1:0-69962 GCA_944472135.2 Trichobilharzia regenti | reverse complement strand
ACATTGACTGCAATCTGATCGTCAATTAGTAACTCATAAAACTTGCATACCAAATAATTGAGTTTCGGTGTAATATTAATAAGTAAACTAGACCAAAACGCACGAGAGACTAACCTGTATGCCTACGAGTTTTAAGTGCGTTTATATTAAGTAATTTAGAAGTGATGGTATACTGTAAGGGATAAAAAAGAAAGTAATAGAGATTAACATTTTCTCCTAGGAGAATTTTGATTATTTTCAAGTAGTTCTAGTGTGGTGAGAGCTGGCTATTAGCCGAAATTGTTGAATAGTAATTTACGTCAATGTTTACGTCCTCACTAATGGTCGTGAGAAAGTATGAACAAAGATTGATTTAGCAATCAGCTGCAGCATAGTTTGCGTAGGTGGATACAGTTAGCATATAGATGATCTCACATTCAAGAAACAGCCATCGAAAGATGAAAAATTGACTTTCATTGGGAAACAATCAATCAGCAGACTGTGTTTGTTTGCCTAAATAATCTATAATAATAATGTACATTTGAATCTATAAATGTGTTGATTTCCTTAATAAACGATCTGTCGCTTGGCTGTCGTCTTCTGTTGTTACACTAGAATGAGACAGATTAATAAAATAATCTTTGAAGTGACACCGAGTGCTTAGAACTACTCTACGTGTGATCTAATCATCAATGGAATAATCCGTGACGAACGTTTTTAATGCTGAATTTTCATCTGAAGTATTTAGCCAAGTTTCGTGGAATTTTCGATAAATTACCCATTCTTAACCGCAGTTTTAGAATTCTTCCTATTTCAATGATTGTAAGTCATTTTTCTGACCAAGGAATTAGTACGAAGTCCACACTTTCTCTTCATCATTGTAGTGAACTAGTATTTGTCAATTTTAAACTAAAAATGAAATTTATGACAAGTTTGATAAGGGATTGATTGAGAAGCATTGGAAACCAGGGATCGTGCTAAAACCACGAATAGCTAGAACTTACACTTAATGAGATATTATTCGAGTCCTAATGAATGGAGCATGAGCCTACTTTGTAAGCAGAAAAACCTGAGTTCGGAACTCGGCGGTTGTGCACTGCCAATGAATACAAAACTAGGATGAAACAGCTGTCCAGCACTCCCTGGTTTCCAGCAGTCCTCTAAATGATAACAATTCGTGAAATATTGAAAATGAGTATAATGACTAACCAGTTCACTTCACACTTGTTCTATGATAATCTGTCGTGATACCTGCAGATTGTAAAGGCCTTCCAGAAGTGTTAGTTATGAATTGATAAATAACTGCATTCAAGTGAGTGAAATTTGTATGTCGGATCACTTTGTAAGTACGTATGATGATACTCCAACTCCACCTGGTTAATTCCGCTCTTATTTGATTAGATCAGTGAGTGTTAAATTTGATGATTCAAGATCCTGTGCTTCACATTAAAAAGTTTTATATTCAGTAATAACATGAACGAAATGCCCTTAATATCTTTGTTCTCTCGTGTCCTTTTTAGAACAGGCTACTACTTTTATCAAACAATATGATCTATTTCAAATACAGCAAGGGATTGTTAAAGATTGCAACACACTGGCTGTTGTCCTGAATAAATTTGCTGTCATTTTTTGTAATCCCTTCGCTGATGTGCCTGATTCTTGGAAGGTCATTTACACTGCTCCTATACTCAAATCATCACTGTCGTCTTATATCATAACATTGTCTCTTGCTTAGATAGAGGTGCCGGATATGTTTGATGTGCCTTCCTAGATTACACATCTGTCTTCAAGTATGTTCCTATGGCTCTTTTATTAAACAAGCATGCTACATCACAAGCACGGTGCCCTATCACCAAGTTGTTGCATTTCTATTTTTTCTGATAGGAAGCAGTACACTGTGTACAATACGAAGTCTTCCACTGCTTCTATCACTCTAGCTGACGTACCTCAGGGAGCTGTTCTTTCTTCTTTTTATGTTTTCCTTCTTCAAATATGACTTGCCCATTCTGATGAAAACAATCTTTTTTAGCATGCCGATGATCTGACTGTTTCCATACCCATCAACTCTTATTCAGACTTTTTCAAAATTATTAACTTTTTATCAGAAACTAGTTAGTGGCAATCTTAAAATTGTCTTAAGCTTAATCCCTCCAAATGTCATTGCAGTTGAAACCAAGTCGGAAGTTATATACCTTAGATTACGTATTTCTTCTGATCTTTTGTGGTCTTCTCACGTCATGTTAGTTTCCAGAAAGACATTTCGTTTGACGTTCTATGTGAGGAAGTTAAGGCGATCTTGTGTCATTCCGTCCTTACAGTTGCCCGTTGTTAGCCGTTGTATTCGGTTTATACTTCACTATTTCCTTTACTCTTTCCCGGGCTACTTAAGAAAGACACTGTTATACTGCATGGGGCATTAAAGCCTTCAGTTTCGCTTGTTAGGCATTTACAGAAGTGATTGATAAATTGTAGCGGTAAATAATTCCCCAAAAATATTGACCACAGCAATCACTCATTGGATGCTGATCACCAGGGTTTAAGTCGACTTGTTTAGCTGAAGGCTTCCGGTCAAGCATCCCCGCCATTTTGGTACCCCGTCGTGTCACGTGCACGACCACTAGCTAGCTAAGCGTTCGTCTGAAGGCTTGTTTTGGACACGAAATCTATCACGAAGTTTGGACGATCAATTACTGGCTTTTGCTTTGTTTTCGGTACGCGAGAATAATTTAGAGGATGTGTAAGATAATTCCAGTCAACCCTATAAACTGGTGAGTCCAACCGCGAACTTCATCCACGATAAATCTGCAGATAACCCCGGTGAGTTAGTTCCATTTTGTATTTGTTCTTGTACCATATATTATTCGAAATAATTTTCGTCATGAGTGATCTTAGTCCCAAGGTCATCCGTATCCGCTCAACTCCTAAAACCATTCAGCTCGTTCCATGCTCGCCAGATAATGCTGAAACGTGGTTTCAGCTAGCTTAAGCAGATTTTCGTGAGCATAGGATAACCGATCGACGGTCACAGTTACTTGCAGTTATTCACGCCCTACCGCGGGAATTCAGCAAGTACGTAACATCACAGATATTTAGTCCCAAGGTAAGTAATTCGTACGAGTTGCTTTGGAAGGGCGAATGTCTTGGCACTTATTGTATTCGCATAGTTGTACCTCTGTTGACATTAAACTGTTCAAATTACATAATTGAAATGTGAATACATCTCTTCACCTTGATTATAAGACAGGAATAATTCTTTCAATAACGCATGCACTTTATTCATTATTTCCTAATTCATCTATGTTCTATTTATGGAAGAACACTATATAAGTTGCCTAAGAAAAAATTTATTATTTTGTAGCTATTTTCAAATAATGTGTGGCTATTTAGAAACGTTTTCCTTTCTACCCATATCGCGGAAAAGTAATAATATACGACAGACTTCTAATTATGTGAACGAAAACCAATTTCACTTACTAATCAATGTTCTCACAAGTGGTCTCTTTAGGTGGTACATATATGCCAAGAGACTAATTTCAAACTCTCTCTATGATAACTTTTATCATATCGATTCATTATCACAATTTGATTTGTGTTCAACACCCAACTAGTTCATATTGATAAGTCGAATGATATATATATATATATATATATATATATATATATTCCTTGAAACTACGTTGCAGCGTAACCTAAGGTTTTAAAATCTCTCATAGTGAATTAATATATCTCTAAATGATTCATCATTCATGAATAAATTTTCTACCAGGAATAAATTCTGCATGTTATGGGTTGACATTGTTCATAACATCCTACAGATTCGGATATTCTCAGGTCATATTATAAGCATCAACTAGTATCAGCTGACACACTTGCAAAATTAGTAAAGAACTGTAGATCACAAATAATGCGTAATAGAACTAAATAGACTGTGCTGCACTTCTTTCGATAACGATTCCATCCAGAGCATCATATTTGTATACGGATGCCATTTTCCATCCATCTGAGTTAATTACGAATAAGTAACAGCATGATAGCCATGAATCATGTCATTTCTGTCTGGACCACCACTTCAACCTATGTTTCTTCTGTGTTCACCTACTTATTTAATTGAAATGTCGCTCACTAAACGCTTGTTCCCATCTCGGTACTAATTTAGGAATTACGACCTCAGTAGTTTTAATCATTTTATGTATCCATCCGCTTTTGCGTAAACTTCACCATTTCACTGATGAACAGGAAGCATTAGGATTTAAATCAAATCTTTGTTGAAAAAAATTGTTGAACGTTATTTATCATTTGAATAGATTCTACTTAATCAGTTCAGTATATATTGCATAGGCTGACCTGAAGTTCAGGTTGTGTTGAAGAAAGCAGCCAGTTTTGAATCTTTAACTCAGTATTCATGGGTTTCCGGGTCCACTTGCACAATGACTTCTATACATAACAGTATGGAATTAGATTTTTTGTATCTCGAAAAGTAAGGGAAAATTTGAAATGGGAAAAACGATTAAATACGGCATTTGATAAGCACTTTATTTTCTAGTGAAATTGTTCACGAGTCATAAGAAGCAGGTGAACAATCATTGTTTCCATGTTTTGCGATACATTCTGCCGAATAATTCCAGTATTCCAACTGGCGGTCACAATAGCCAAGTTCTAGATATATAAGTGAAATACAAAAATTGGTTACGGAATAATTATGTCTGATTTATTAGTCACAATGTCCTTACACGTTTGACATAAGAATAGAACTTGTGCACTGTGCTAGAATATAATGTGATTGTGGGTGAAATTTTTATTGATACATTCTCACAGTGATATACAGTGATACTTTTGGATCAGCAAATGTCACTTATAAAGTCCCTTAAAACATCCACTTCTTGTTTCGCTGAGTCACATTATCCATGCTTATCTTTATTCGAAATGATAGGGTACATCACGCTTGCACTCACTTCACACTTTCCTTAGTGATGGACTTAGTTCTCATCTTCAGATTTCATTCAATCTAATGGTATGTAGAAATCTAGTCTCCTTCTTCAAATGCACTTCTTTCTGTAGATAACATGTAGGGGATCGAAGAAATTCGTGAAGGTAGCAGAACGTAGTCTCCACACAATTTCCAAATAGTATGTCTGTGTAATCCGTCAATACTAATCTGCACGAATTGTTGAGCCAGTGTATAATACTCTTCCTTCAATAGTTCCGGTGGTTTCAGTTACAACCCTGATTTTTTGTGATTGTAGGCGGAGCAGGCGTGGTCTTCATGAACAGGTGTTATTTCAAGTTGAGTTTAAAAGGAAAGAGAGCTCAAATTCGTTTAGGCAATGTAAATAAATGAATAGGCACCAGCCACTGGTGAGCCAACGTAAGAAGAATTAACTCAGTCTATTATTCTTCTAAATCATGGAGAATGCGTGAAATTAGATGCAAGTTTCTTACTTTGTCTCATTTTCCTCATAGTAAAGAGTAGATTTTGGCGGTTAGCTGCCTTCAGAATTATTCCGTTGGAAAGCTATACGAATCCGATGGGTTCTCGAGTAAAAAGCAAATGGTGTTTAGCAAAATTATTTAACCAAAATCAACCACAAGAAGTATCCAAGAAACAAAAAGAATATTACCAAAATGGCAGAAAGTATCTGTTAATTTTGTAGTGTTACTCACCCCTTCTAATACCTCGGGACATTTCTTCAGTGACGTATTATTTTGGACGACTGGATTAGAAATCACACAGTTGACCTTAACGTACTCCATTTTTACACGTTCGATATTGTCCCAGTCTCCTCAACTGTTTTCGTGTAAAACAGAGGGAAGTAACCAATGTTGTAAATTATTGACCCAGGTAGACATTATTATTATTGCTCCCTTGGGTTCCTAGTGGAACATAGGGCTTCAACTGCACGTCTCCATCTGCTTCTGTCTTCTGCTGTACTTTTCGCCTGCATCCATGTTAGTCCATATTCTTTCAACTCCTCTTCACACGATCTCCTCCATGTCACCCTTGGACGTCCCACACGCCGCTTCCCTTTCGGGTTCCACTCGAGGGCTTGACGCGCGATGTCACCCAGCGGTCTCCTCAGCGAGTGTCCAATCCATCTCCACTTTCCCCTGCATATTTGTTGGGCGATTGGTTCTTGCATTGTTTGTTCCCATAATTCCTTGTTGGTGATTCTTTCCGGCCATCTGATCTTCAGTATAGAGCGAAGACAGTTGTTGGTAAAGGTCTGCAACAGGCTGTTGGAAATATTCTTTGTAACCGACCCGCCAAGTTTCTGATCCGTATAGAAGAACTGACTTTACGTTTGTATTGAAAATCCGAATTTTGTTGGCGGTGCTGAGTGACGAAGATTTCCAGATTGATTTCAGGTTGATGAATGTGTTTCTCGCCCCCCACGAATCTCGCTCGATTTGACATCCTCGTCCGCTCCTCCTGTAGTTGAGACAATGCTCCCTAGATAAGTGATGAATGAAGTAACCTCTTTCAAATCCCTCCCGTTGATGGTGATTGACGTTGGATGCTGTTGCTGTTGTTGGTTGGTTATTTTCATAACCTCCGTCTTGTCTATGTTTACCTGGAGTCCTGTCTCTGCTGCTTCTTCGACCAGTTTGTCGGTTTTCGCTTGTAAGTCTTCGATTGTGTGTGACATCAAACATAAATAATCCACGCGCGAAATCCAGGTCTTCTAGGTTCTTCACGTCGGTCCAGGATATTCCTGTCTTCTCTTTTCCCACTGTCTGACGCATAATCCAGTCCACCACAATTAGGAATATCATTGGTGAAAATTAGCACCCTTGTCTGACTCCTGTGTTTACTCCAAACGCCTCGCTGAGTTCTCCGTTGTGGATCACTTGACATGGGCCGTTGTCGTACAGCTGTTGAATAAGGTTGATGAATATTTGGGGTACGCCATAGTACTCGAGTAATTTCCAAATTACTTCACGATCAACGCTGTCGAAGGCCTTCTCAAAGTCTATAAAGTTGAGGTAGAGGTTTGATTGCCATTCCATGCTTTGTTCGATGATGATGCGTAGAGTTGCAATTTGGTCAGTACATGATTTGCCTTTCCTGAATCCAGCTTGTTCTGGTCGGAGTTCTGTCTCCAGTGCGTCCTTTAATCTCTCCAGGATGATGCGACTCAGGATTTTACTTGGCGTCGATAGGAGCATGATTCCTCGCCAGTTCTTGCAGAGTAAGGCCTAAGTCGCCCTTCTTTGGTAGTTTCACGAGGTAACCTTTCCTCCAGTCAGTAGGCACCTTTCCCTCCTTCCAGACCTTTTGCAATAATGGAGTCAGCATGTCTGCTGTAGTCTCTGGGTCCGCTTTCAGTGCTTCAGGGGGTATTCCATCTGGTCCGGCTGCTTTTCCAGCTTTCAGAAGCTTGATTGCGTTCAAGACTTCAGCTCTCGTTGGGGGATTGGTGTCAACTTGCAGTTGTGTGCGCGCTGTTGTTGGTATTTCTGGACGGGTGACGGTCGGTTCAAGAGTCCTTTGAAGTGATCCGCCCATTGTTTAATCTGTTTTTCTTCCTTGGTAATGGGCTTCCCTTGGCTGTCTTTTATAGGTTTCGCTTGTGTTGATCTCTTCCCGGATAGAGATTTGGTTATCTGATATAGTGTCCTCAGGTCCCTTTTGCCTGCTGCCTTTTCAGCTTCAGTAGCTAGATTGTCGTAGAATCGTCTTTTGTCCTTCCTAGCACTCTTCTTCACTTCTTTGTCCAATGCTTTGTAAGTTGAGCTCATCGTCTCCTTCTCCTGTCCGTCCTTGCATTGAATCATTTTCTCTTTCACCATTCTCCTCTCTTCTATTAATTTCCAAGTGTCCGTTGAGAGCCATTCCTTGTCTTGTCTCTTCTTTCTTCCTAGAACCGTTGAACACGTTTCGTTGAGAATCGCCTTCAGAGACTTCCAATGTTCTTCCACGCATGATTCTTCAGTGCTGTCGCGTAGTGTTTCCTGCTTTGCTCTGACAGTTGCAGTGAAAGTGTCTTTTGTGGTTGTGTCCTTCAGTTTCTGAGTGTTGAACTTGCATTGTGGCCTATCCCCAGCTATCCTCGAGGCTTTTAGTTTCACCTTGAAAGTCCCTTCTACTAGATAGTGGTCTGAACCCACATCTGCTCCTCTCCTTGACCTTGTGTCCAGTAGGCTCCGTCTCCACTTTCTTGAAATTGAGATGAAGTCTATTTGATTCTTGGTGTTTCCATCTGGTGAAATCCATGTCGTCTTGTGTATATCCTTGTGTTTGAACACACTACCGCCAATCACCAAATCATTGAAGGCGCAGAAGTCTGAGAAGAGTTCACCATTGTCGTTCATTTCACCGAGGGCCTCACGACCCATGGTGAGTTCTCTTCCTGTGTTGTCTCCTCCCAGCTTCGCATTCATGTCGCCCATCAGGATTTTGATATCGCCATTTGGGACGTTGTCCATTATTGCTTGTAGTTGTCTGTAGAACGCCTCCTTCTTCTCTTGTTCTGAGACGTTTGTAGGCGCATAGCATTGAATGACTGTAACTTTCCTTCCTTTTGAGTTGAACCTGGCTGTCATTATCCTGGAGGAGATTGGTTCCCACTGCATGAGAGCTTTGGTTGCTGTTGGTGACATCATGATGGCCACTCCCTCGGTGTGCTCGTGGTTGTCCTCTGAGTGGCCGGAATAGATTACTGTCCCTCCAGTAGGTAGTTGGCACCTTCCAGTTCCGTTCCATCTGCTTTCGCAGATTCCCAACACTTCTATTCTGTACCTTCTCATTTCAGCGGCTATCTGGGCAGCCTTTCCAGTTTCGTACATTGTACGAACATTCCAGGTACCCATCCTTACTTTTGCTTTCATCGAAAGAAGGCACATCGGCTGACTGGCTTCCCGAAGGCTTTCACCAGCCTGCGTCATTTCACTTCCCCGATTCCAGCGAAAAGTAAGGCTATTGCTTATGTTTTTAGAATTTTTAATATATTTATTCGTTGAAGTTTCTGTAGCGATTTGGTTGTTTTACAGGGGTGGAGTTGCTAGCACCACGCCCCAACCCTCCCTCTTTACCCGGGCTTGGGACCGGCTAGAAAACTAGTAAGCTAGTAGCCTAGCAAGCTAGTATCTGGCGAGGTTAGGTAGACTTTATACTGTAATATGATAGAAACACTAATTACTTTTCTTCATCATAGGCCACATATCACCAGTACAAGGTTAACTTCAGAAATTCACTAGTACTAAGATAAGAATATCGTGACAATATGAAATAATAACAATCCATCATTTTTAAAGGCGGACAGTGGCTAAACCGAAAACTCGATACACAGATCTCTTACGTCGTTGTTTCAGTAATATGCATTATTTTTGACTATATGATTGTTAACTGCGCCATAAATAATGATATTTGCTCCATCCCGTAAACATCTAAATCTTATAAGTAGGAAGAGAGATTGACAATTTCATTTTCAATCTAATAATAACCCTTCCATCTACTGTACGTGTGCCACATCACTTCTTTATCAATTTCTTCACTACTACCTGAATAAAACTTTTCTCAATAGCAAGAAACAAAATGTGGGCTTCTTTGACACGTGATATGATGAGATATGAACACAAAAATAAAACACGGTAAACAAACAACACCCATTTTTCAGGCACCTTTGTGCATATTATGAATTCGATAATGACAATATCACTGTCAATATTGTGATCAAAAAATGTTAACAAGTAAATTTTAAATGCATTGCTAATTTACATGCTCAGAAAAGGATTTATATTTTCACTAAAATCACTTTCAAGCTTCAATTTAGACTGCGTATGCCTCGTGTTTTCACCCGGGATATTCGCCTCTTATATTGTATATCACTAAATGCATTCTAACTCTGATATGATTAGGAGCGGGGAATAAGGCTGGGGCTGCCTTCAAAAAACAAATTTTGCTAAATCACTGATTTTCATTAAATATGATTCCTTTAGACTATACTACATCTTACTTCATAAATCTTGTACTCATATAAATAGAAATAGTGGGATGTTAATTTCATATATCAGAAGTGTCACTCACATATATCCATGACAGATTTGCAATAATATTAGACACTGTTGAAGTTGTGTTTATTGCCATATATTAATACATATTGGAGAAGGGACATTGCCGCATTCGCCACTCTACAGCCTAATACTCTGAGTTAGTTGAGTGTATTTCTGTAGCCCTAAACTCATCACAGTTTGTGGCATATGTTCGCACATTTTGAAGCATCTCAGTATAAGATTGTGATGTTGAACGGAATCACTGTGAATATAACAGCAATTTACTCAAAACTGAAAACACAGTGAGAATAAATGCTTCAATTTTGAGTGAACAGACTTTGTGATATGGTACTTGATCTATAGGCAAACAGTGTTTGCAGTAGTGAGAGTTCCACTATTCTTTTCAGTGTGAAACCTACGGATGGGAAACAGTCCGCTTTATTCATTTTCACAAATCAATTACAAGACGAAATTTAACTGAATCGCGTAATGTATCTGATCATGCACGGAATAGTCATGGGAATATATTTGAAAAAAATGATGCTTTAGGAGGTGAGGAAACAGACAGAGGTATGGTTGAAGAAACATATCTGAGGAGATCCTGGATAACCACTCCTTAATCTTTAGATCATCGCACGAATTAAACATATCTGTTTTGCTAAAATTTTTTCTTCATCACTTTGGTGGCGTTTTTTCTCATCTTTTCTCGTTTCTCGACTTTTCAGTTTAACACGTTTCAATCTCATAATAAAACTGAATAATTTTCTCACATGAGTTACTTTAATTATGAGAAATCTGTGTGTAACAATTTTATCGCGTTAATAATCCAAGACTTCACCCACAGTCTAATATCGCTTTCAGTAACGAAATTTCCAGTCTTCGATTCAATAAGAATCTTTGAAATATTTAATAATCCCATATTTTTCAGAAATAATTTATTCACGAATCCGCGGCATGTTGGGTAGCTCTTTTGTTTCCTAGCCGGTTTTAAGCTAGGTTTAAGAGCGAGGTTTGGGCGTGTGGCTAGCATTCCCATACCACTAAATCTTTCAAACCGCTATATAATCTTCAACATAGGAGATATATTTAAAATTTAAAAACTTCAAGTAAATGTTATATTCTTCGCTCGATTTGGAGAGGCAAAGTGAATCGGTCTAGTGAAAGCCTTCAGGAAACCAGTCTTCTCTCGATGAAAGCAAGCGTTGGAATGTGTATGAGAAATGTCCGCACAATGTACGAGACTGGGAAGGCTGTCTAGGTAGCCAATGAAATGCGGAATTATAACACAGAAGTACTTGGAATCTGCGAAAGCAGATGGAATGAATGTGGATTCACAACATTGTCAACGAGAGAGTCAATAATCTATTTCGATTACTCAAAATGTAACCTCGGACACATTGAGGGAGTGGCTATAATGATTTCAGTAGCAACCGAAGCCCTAATGTGGTAGGAACAAATTTTATCCAGAATCATGACAGCAAGCTTTTTCTCTGTCTTACCTATTGACTAGTTAGGTAATCTCCACCGTCCTTCACATAGATATCTTCCTTGTGATAGCCAGTTGACACTGAGTATATTTTTGTCCTTATCCATGTTGCCTGTATTCACCGACTATGGGAAGGCCCAGAATGCCGTGCAGAGTTTTCCGCCCTCATTCGTGCGACAGAGTGACTATCGACTGGTGATGGTTTCTTTTCTGTTTTTTGTTCTCAGTTTGCTGTTGATATCACCGTTCATGATTTTGGATGTTGCCATTTCAGGTCTTGTCCTTCAGTGTTTCCATTTGTCAGCAGTTACCCTCTTTTAAATCGTGTGCTTCTTTGTTTTTAAATGCATAGAACTGGGCTGCTTTTAGTATTCTTCCTTTTCAGATGAACTGTAATGTAATTATGCGATAAGAGAGGCAGAATGAAGAGCATAACGTTTACATGAAATATTGGAGATTCCGGTACATTCCGTGGCTACGAATGACAAAATTCCTACAGACATCATGGTACTACCATCACATTTTATGTGCTATTATTTGACTGGTCTTTTTATTTCACTAAGCTAGTTATAAAAAGAATGAATTTTGATACATATATATAAAACCAAGCTATAATGATATATATGTATATACATATAATTCCTTTTTTAAAACCTTATAAATACTGTGAATAACATGTGGAAATTTTTGTTCCACTTCATTTAAACGGAAGTTGGTGAGTTTGAATTTTAAACAATATATATATATATATATTGATGAACAAAATCAAAGTTCCATTTGTAAGTTTTCCCTAAGGAAAGAATTGTGATAATTTAGGATTCTGGCTCATCACATCAGCAGGTTTTAAGGTGTTAATAAATGTATCCCAAAGCAGTATATTATTTAGCCACTATCTAAGGCTGCTCATCATCACAATGCGCTGTGAATTGTTGAAGACAATAGTCAGGATGCTTTGGACCTAGGTTTCTTGCTAGTTTGCACTCGCTGGAAATGCGTAGCTGGAGGAGCTCATGTCGCTTCCGAAAATTCAAACTTGCGTCACGAAGCACTATGGTCAAGGAGGTCTCTGCTTTTGACTTATCTCCTGTAGCTCAGTGACTACGGTTCTGACTGCAACAAATGGTGAAGCGGTTTGAATTTTAAGACTGACATAATTTCTTTCATGGTTGCAGATGGTTCTTGCTGGCGAGTGCTGATGTAAACTTGGTAGAGACAATTGTCTGCAATCATCTGACATCAAAAATTCACAGTGCCTTGTGATATCAAACTGCCGAATATTGCAAACTTTTCCCAGAATTCAGTCTATACCAAAGAACGGAATAGACGCATTAGGCTACTTTATATTGAGGAAATCAAGAGATATTTATATATCATGTACATTATTATTCGTTATTATTATTAGATAAACAAAGTCAACTTATTAGTTGTTTTCTGGCTGAAAACTATTCTGTCACCTCTTTGTGGCCATTTCTTTGAAGGTCAGACAATATATCTGCAAATTTCGTCCACCCACGCAAAGTTTTCTGCGATTACTTGTTGAATTAGTCTTTGTTCTTGTTTTTTTCTCATGACCAAGATATGGGAAGTAAACCGCTGTCTAACAATTTTGCCTAGCAGACAGCTCTCACCACAATGTCACCTAGCCAATCGAATCCGGGTTCTTCCATTGTCACACTAGTTGAGTCATATTGGAAACTAACAGGAATCTAAGGCAAACGTCTTCCTTAGACCAGTACACGCTGATTATGGTGAAGTTACTTTGAACAAGAAACTGAGGATGTTCTTTTTGAAGTAAGTGGCTTGAAACGAGTTGCTAAAGTAGATTTATAGTACTCTTATTTGCGGATGCAACATGCTGAGTCATCGAGGTAAAAGACAACCATTTATTAGAAATAAGTTATCGTCTATTGACTTATCAGTAAGTTCTGCTACATTTCAAATAAAAACATATGCTATTACATTTGAAAGGTGTAACTGAAAATCGTCAAGGCAACACTACAGCCGATTTCCCAAATACTGAATCTCATGATTGACGCATTATGCAGCTGCTTAGGCTTTTCCCCGACGAAAACTGTTGTGATTAATCTAATCGAATGTCATCTCAATTTATCACCTGTAGCATGATTAGAATATGCTGTAGACTGCGGAGGATTATGTGCCGAAGCTAGTCGTCAGACCCCTCAAATTCAATTGACTTCACAGACTAGTACTTCATCTCTGAGATCATGAAGTGGAAGTGTTAAATATAACAGCAGATTTATCCACCATTTTACTGAGCTATTATCCTCAGTTTTGATACTACCTCCAGTCATCAGAATACAATGTCATCAGAATACATTTTGAAAACTCCTAATTTTCTAGATAGTTAAGCTCTCCGGAAAACATTATTTATCAACAGAGACTTTTTCTCCAATACAATTACTTCTGAAGTGGGTATGGCCACAATATTTAGGCAGAATGAAAAGCCTGTTGTTTGCATTTCAAGACGCTGAAGTGCTAGTATACACTCTATATTCCGTATTGAGTTGCTTATTTTCACTTATCACCAGGCTTTGAAAATCGTTCACCATCCTGAAAAGTCCCTTGATTGGATCAGGAATGGAATTCAAAACTAAGTGCAAAAATATATCATGCTGAACAGACACAAGTTATAGATATATCGCAGTGGAACAACTTAACTCTGTGTATTTTCATTTCACTACACTGATACTTTATGTCATGGAAAGATCTAGATTGGATTTGGGATATACAAGTATATTAATTAATGTGTGGCAGTAATATAAGTGAAAATAATTTTTTTTTATTTTCACAGGTTCATTGTTTACGCATATAAACTGTTTTTTTAAAATTAAATGACGGAAATACACAGCTTATCTTAAGCTAATAAAACGAATTCTCATTCAGTATATTTTGTTATCTATGAATTTACTACACATCCACAAGTGATTTAGAAATAAACAGCAATAATCATAACAAGATTATGAATGATCACGTCATAAAGTGATTTCCGTTGTGGGCCAAATACTTTGGTAACTTGTGTTTCGTTTTTACCGTGGACATTTCTGTTGTTCACGTCCCCTCCCATTTTCATTTCCAGGAATCCTATGCTTTTCCTTTCTGCATATAACAGAAAATGCATTGTTCAGAATACTATCTGAATATATTAGTTTATTTTCAGGTAAAGAGAGTAAGCTGAAATTGATCTTAGAGAACTTTCACAAAGCCCATTCTTAAGTAATTTTTACTAAAGAAACAGGAAAGAATGAGTTTTTTCTGCTTTCTGAATGTTCAAGTGACAACACGAGTAAATGAAACAAAATGTAGAAGCTCAGATCATAAATTTATGTCTCCTATGTAATGTACTCGCTTTATTAGTTTCGTTTTGATGCTTTCTGGTTAGATGATTAGTGCACCGTGTTAGAGTTAATGTTTTCACAGAAAATATACGATAAAGAACACGGTTATCTTCGTGACTAACTATTTAGAAACTCGTATGCGATAAAAGTTTTAAAATGTACTTTAAATTTTGTAAGCCCGAAATTCAGCTGGCCTAAATCTATGTTCCTGAGACTGTGGTTGGCAGAAGTAATTGGTGGTGTCGTTGGGTTATAGTATCTCAGAAGAAATGAATGCGTCTATTTCTATTCCTGATAAGCCATTCATTCAGATTCGAGATTCAAGTAAACTGATGCCGTATTCATTTGCAGAAGATACAAACCAAAAAATCACACTTCTCCTAAGTTGGCTCCCATTTACTTCACTTTGAAAATCATGTTTTCTCAAGTACACCGATTTGTAGAATCAACATTTTATGAAAATACTAGCTATGTTCACGAAATCATAAATTTTTCAGTGTTTAACAGATGTCAATTATACGCTTCTTAGTTTACAAAATCACTGAAGACTCCATTTTAATATCTCCATTCTAAAATTGAAAATATTTCAAAAAAGATGATAAAACTAGTGAATTATGTCAAAAGTGAGCAAAAATACAATAACAAAACACCATGCTTGGTTTATATTGGTATTTTATTTGTAAAATTGTATATATTAGAGCTAGGACTGATGAGATCTAATTGAAAATAATATTGTTCGCTTAAATGTGTTGTTTTAAAATACAATTAGAGATAATCTTTGAAAGTACCACAACAACTCTGAAGTTGACATGAAGACATTTTCTTTCTTGGTAATGAATGATTAGACTTGTAAACAATAACAAATTTCAGTATATAAGGAGACGCAGAATTAGTTAGTACTTTGATTACAATGGACGTCTACACACAAATACTACTTCTTATCTGTATTTCGTGCCTTATTCATGATAGTGAATGTGGTAAGTTAAAAATTTGGGATCACATTTTATCCTTTCATGTATATTACACTGTTGGTGCTGCAAGCCCTGTAATCTCTACAACTACATCCAGCTTTGTCGGCGAGCTTCAAATTATTCCTCATACACCTTTTCTATGCCATGCTATATCCTGAATTATTCCTTTTTGTTTTCAAGTTGTACTAGAGAATCACTTCAGTGATGCCGCTTGGCAACCTCTTCATCACATGTCTTAACTAACTACATTTTATTCTGTATTTTTATCAGGCAATACTTTCTCGTTTATTTCTGTGGCAGGTAGATTTCCTTATCTCTTATTCCTTCATGCTTCTCATCTGATCGTCAGTTTTGAGTGAATACGACAGTCAATGACACTTTGTTATCTGTTGCAAATGCTCTCAGTGAGGTGTGCAGCAAATCTATGAACCGCCTAAAAGAAATGGCTTGACATTAATGATGGAAATTAGGATCTTATTTATTGTTTATTAACGTGGTTCTACTCACTTATTTATGAGAAGTGAACGTCCGTAGATCCTTCTCGATCATGGATTTGACATCCCATTCAATGTCGCTTAAATTTGATCAGATGCTATCCGTGTTAGTAAAAGAGATGAATTCCCTAAGATTTCTCTCATTTTATAAGATTGGTGTTTTGTGAATGTCTGTGTATCTCAATCATCTTTGTCTTCCTTATGTACGACTAAATTTCTGGTTTCACTGCTTTTCCTTTCAGTTTGTTGGTTTTCGCATCAACAGCCTTTAGTTTATATGACAGGATGATATAAATCATCCATTCAGACTTTAGTCCCACGTATCGTCATCATCGAATGCATCGGTCTGTTTATGATTTGCTCCACCAAATTAAGGAATATCAGTCATGATAGCAGATATACTATCTTATCTTCGTCATGAATGCTTCATGCTGACTTTAGTTGTGAATCACTAGAAACGGATCGCCATCATATAGCTACTAAATACAGTACTTCATTCTGTCATGTTGAGCGAGTTCCCGAATTACTTCGCTGTAGATAACTATTTCAGAATCCATGGAGTTGAAATAAAAGGCTGACTTTTGTATCAGACTGTATGCGGTGATGATACAAACTGATGTCACTTCAGTCAGCATATTACTCGGTTTCGCTGAATCCACCCTGCTTCAGTATTATTCTTTTTCCCAGAATGTAGACATCTAAAATTTTGCTTAAGACGTAAAGTTGCCTGATACTGTTACAGTTATCTCAATATACAGGTAAATTCTACTGTTTCAATGGTGTTAGCGTGACAGTGAAAATAACATTATTACGTAGAAAAATTACCAATCGATTATTGCATGATTTGCTGATGTTTCATCTCAATTTATCACAAATGATTGTCTGATATATCTGCAGTCTCAATGTGTTTTATGCTCATCCAGATCATTCAAAATTTGCATATAAGGCAAATTCATTTATCCTTGCATGTAAATATTTCATGCTTATGTTGCAATTGTGTTTTAAATTTAATTATATAACAAAGGAGGTAAGTTTTTGATCCTGTTTTTTGCATTCAAATATGTGTGTCACATGCAATAGCGTTCATCAAATTTCTGGTATCTCCTAAATCCTCACAACTTCCAATTTTTCTCAGACATTTAGATGACTAAGAAATTATATAATCTCGAATATGGCCTGACAACATACTGGCGGTCTCTCAGCCTACATCCTTCAGAATTGTAACTTCAATTTGAATGAGATTACTCACTTTGAATTGCGATGCTTGTTAACATTTAGGGAACATCGAAATATTCAGGAGCAAATGGGCGGCTGAAAATTGTTTAATTTAGAAATGAAGCGTTGAATCACTTCCAACCGACGCAATCTCTGTTTGAAGAGGGGTACTTTGAGATAGCATTTGATTGAAGCTTTATGTAAGGTGTAATTATGTAGGTGTAATTATGGTTGGTGTAGGGTCCCACCCTATTTGTATTCGCGAAACTTTCATTATTTTGTGAGGTTATATGGTTGGTGGCAATCGGAAGGAAGCCTTGGACCTACGTTTCGTGCTAGTTTACTCTAGTCAGCAAGGCGTATCTGCAACCTTGAAAGCACTCATGACCCTTCTGAGATTCGAACTCGAGTCACACGGTGGTGAAGTCAGAGACGTTACCACAGATCTATTCTGACTCGCCATTGACCTCCTGCAGGACTGTATTGTATACTTTGATTGGACATAAGTAACCAGTGTGATGTGTCTAGTCCTTTTTTGATGCAGACTTAATTCTCTCAGTCAGGAGCAGGCAGATCCCACTAGTTGGTACTATCCAATCAAAAACTTTTTATTATTTTGTGCTACCACCTCTATATATCATGTTTTGTCGAAACCGACTGATAAGTTGACTGTTTTTATTTCAAATATTCTCTAACAGGAGGTAAGCTAATTGTTCTTTTTCTCATTATGTCATTATAAATTCACAATATAATACAGAATCCTATTGAAATCGTAGTTTAATAACAACCAAATTTTACTAATATCAACCATGAATGGTTTATAAAACAATCAACCACTACTATTTTGTTTAGCGCCTCAATATTTAGGATGAGAGCCTGTTTACAGTTTTGATCTTTCAGTTCATGGAGTTTCACCAGTGAATACGCTACACTGATTCGGCATACTCAGTTGTCAATTACAAGAAACTGGCAAAAAACACACAACTGAATTCATTTTAATCAGTAGTGAGATTGTCATTGTCACTGCAGTGTTCCCTATGTGATTTCGCAGTATAAATTCGTTGTTATTCTAGATATATTTTATTCTGCTGACTGCTATTTGGGTTTTCGATTTTCGTCTCCAGTTTGTTTGTGTTCTTTCAAATCGCCGTAATACTTTGTGCTTTGCCCTCAAGTTTGCGTGCAGCCTCGCATTCTAAAAATCTTGCCTACATTTTATATTACAATGCTAATGCCTATCATAATGTAGACAACGTAATTAGACAGCAGTCGTATCAGAATTTTTCCTAAATTATGAAGCTTAAAACTAAAAAACCACACTGCCCTCATGACACCGCAACACACCAATCGAAAATGATTCGTTTTGACTTGTGTTCAAACGTCTTTCATTTCCAGGGAATAACAATGTTTGTAGGCGATTCATCGATTCAAGCACTTTATTAGGAAGATAATACCTACTGTTGATATTATCATACATCGCTCTTTGCAGTTTGCAACTAAAAAGTATGGTTTTAAGTGACCACAGGGGTTATTCTCTTTGGACTGCTTAACATCATGATAAACCATCTTTGTCGTAATAATTCAGTAGAGTACTCCGTGAAGTATTTAGCAGGTATTCTGTTATATCTGTGCCATTAATTGTTATAACAGCAAGGAACTTGGCCGGTAGGCTAAAACGCCTATTCTTCTGTTGAGCTGTCTGCTTCACAGGGCCACGCAAATACCAAATTACAATGGCTAGTCAGCGAATATAGGATACTCTTTATTTAATAAGAAAAAACACATCACATTTATACTATCTCTTTATCGCAATAAAGTCGGCTCCGAGCTGTAGGAATGGATTTTTCTTAAAGGGTGGCAACAGTTATTCTGTTTGGTTGGCGATTCGACAAAGACCAAGGTGAGACAAAAGGTGATGAAATGATCACACAATAAATAAGAGTGTGCTTGAGATATAATGGATTATTATCGTAACTCCATGACAAGATAAATCACAAGATTCGTGGAAAAGGATGATATATCGTTTTATGCTGGTTACTATCGCATTCACTATTCAGGAAGTTTTAATCCTGGATATATTACATTGAGGTTATAATTTCGGCTTAAGTGGGCTTTCTTTGTTTATTTGAGATTTGTACATTTTGGAGAATAACATACAATCGCATTATCTACACATATTTTCAGCCTATTATTGTAAGTAGTCAATTATTCTGTGAATAACTGTAACTTTGGTATTTCTGGCGGGTCGAAACTAAATTTCTTGCTGTGCGATAGGATGTACTGATAATGTTTTCAGGTCGATGTATACGGATAATTCAGGACTTTTTGAAAGATATAACACATTGAAACGATGCACACAATTAATTAACTAAGGTGAACTTGTTTGGCTGATCAGAAACCCATATAATAACAAACACCTATCCGTGAAACTGATGGCAAATGGAATGTAATGAAGCAACATGCCTGTTATTCCGTGATTGAATTTTGTGATTTGGTAGACAGATATAGGCAAAACACGTCCATCGTGTATTAGAATCACAGTATGTATATATCTTCGGGATTCTTCTACCTTGTCTTCTATATTCCTCTTCTATGTCATCCTCTCGTGTTTCACATGTTGTTTCTGAAGCATCAGCGACTGAATCCATCTCTCTGTCATTCACTATTTTTGACTCGGCATCTGTATACTTTTTGTAAATACAGTCAGCGACATCCACCAAACGTTAAATGAGATGACATCTCGCTTATTTGTATAATAATGACCACAGAATCTATGAATAAAATATTTACGAACTCCTAATTTTTTATCGCATGACGCTGCTTAAGTGTAAAACATCAAGTTTTCACAATTCATCATCAGTACGTGTAAGACGAGAAAAAAAGTAAATGGCAATAAAATTTAGTAACCACAAATTAGTGGGGGATAAGGTAATTTAATGGACAAAAAAAGGAATTCGTATGTCACTGGATCAACCGCATAGACCTCGCCAGCCCTATATGTGGTCTAGGTTTCAGATGTCGGCTGATGCACTCATAAACCTCACCTAGCCGGTCTGAAGTCCAGTAAAGAGGGACAGCTGGACATGTGAATAGGTGATTAGTTCCGTAAAAATGAAACCCCAGCTATAGAAATTTCAAAGCTTTATTTATGTTTCATTTGGAACTTAAAGAAATAAACTAAACTTAAAAATATAATTGTGCGATATGGTGGATCAATGATGCATGAAACAGTGGTGCCTTTGTTCCTCCTGTGGCTTGCACAGTCACCCCAAGTTATGATTGATTGTCGCCATTTTTAAGACAGGTCACCTGCAAAGTATGTGTAACACTGCCATACGTCGGCTAACAAGGGAAGCAATAGCATGGCATGTGTAACAAAAATGCCAATCATTCTAATTTGTAGAACTTCCATTACAACCCACCACTACGTCTGACCATACTATACAACCTAATGTGCGAGTGTAAGAGACAGAGTCACAAGAATCCAGTTTGTGACCAACTACTTTCCGACACCAAGTGTCCAGTCGTAACGAAGTACAGGGTGAAGTGCATACTACAGGGATGAGGTCAGTTTACAAAATTCCAAAAGAGAATTTTGTATGATAGCTGTGATTTCAATCCAATAGGTCTGAGGTAACCTTCCAGATAAATGAAATGATCAACACAATCAACCACTCCATCACTAAATTCAGAGTGGGTGAAAGACACACAATATCCTATCCTATATGACAGGATCTTATAACATATTAAACAAAGTGTGACTTCCTATCAATGTGTTTGCAAGAATTCGTTATCAGTATGCAGTTCCTTCGTGACAAGCAAATCTTTGTGTTGTGGATGACTATTAGCGTAACATCCATCGCTACATGGACTAATGAAAATGAAAATGTTGAAGGTGGGCATTCTTGACGGGCAACGATGCTTACAGGTGGATTTCGCATGTTGAACGACGTTAGTGTTACTTTGTCCAAGTTGAACTGCTCTTCTTGGTATTTGTTTAAACGTTTCTGTCATCTACATCAGGAAGTAACTGAGAAACTGCGCATCCTAAAAGTCATTTCTGTACCCGTAGACTTTTAGCGAAACATTTGGGTTATCAGTGTTTTCCGGAGACATCCAAGATGAGCAGGATTTGTTTTTCCCAGAAAATCGTGTAATGGCAAACGAATTCGAAGCCTAACTTTTTCCTAATAGAAGATGGTTTTGATTTTAACATTTTGTCAAACATTTTAAGCATGCTGTGGTGGATATCTTAAATGAAACAGTTTTCTCGACAGTCTTTTAAAAATAATGGTCTGAAAAATTGTAGCAGTCGTATAAATCATCATTGTGTGTATCCTTGTGTATCACCGAATGAATGACAGTATAATTGACGACATATCCACATCTGGCATGCATCTACTAGTTATTGACGCATATCTTCTCTAATGGATATAACAATTGTCATTGTCACAACTACGGTCGTAAACATAAATAACAGTCCATAATATCGTTTCAGTTTATTAGACAAAACCAATATCAAAGTGATTATTTTAAAATACATTTCATCTGTTACAATTAGCATGTGAGTCCATTTATCACATAACAATATTTTCACATATAATTCTCACAAACGTTTGATGTGCAGAATTTGTCTTCTTCTGCATTATACTCTGATAGTTTAAATTTTTCCTCATGAATATGAGATTTAGTTGAATTATCGTATAGTGAATATATTTTCTTCCTTGAAAATAGTTGTGTATTGTTCGGTGTTTCATGAAACACTTTGTGTGTAAATGATGAATGTGAATCTAAAAATACACTCAGGACTGTTATTCGATTACATTTTCCGCAGCAATAGCTTATTTTCTACCGTATTATATAAATATACATATATGTATTTATAAACACATTTCCTGATCTAAGATTAGCCTGCTTCAGAATTCAACAGATACGTATCACTCAGCTTGAAAAGTTGCCTACGATTACTAATTAATTGGACAACATTGTTGTTTAACCACTTATAAACCTGTCACTTCAGAGTCATTCACCTGAAATACCTCTTCATCTCTATTCCTAATGTGAACCATACTTTCTGTAGAACCTTAATGAAGTATGAATTGCAATCAGCTAATAGTCTTGATGAACTGAGTCAGTAAGCTCGAATTTATACACTCATCTCGACAGCAATAATTTAAATTTAAAACCATTAGTTCCCTTTATGTATTTAGATAAAGCAATAAGAAGACGTAATTTGTCTGAATCGTGTAATGTATTTGCGCAACACATTTCGAACAATCTGATCATTCACGGACTTGTCATAGGAATATATATGAAATTAATAAAGAGGTAAGAGGTGAGAAAAATAGACTTAGGTCAAGTTAAAAGGACATATTCAAGGTCAAAATAACAATGAAGACCACTAAACCAAATAGCAGAGGTAATAGTACATCTGCTATGGTATCAAAACAAAATTTACCAAGGAAGATTTAATGTGATAACGAATTGTTTTTGGACGCATAAAGGTGGCTTGAACTTTCTAATTGCTAGGGCTTCTACAAACTTTAGGATACGCCCCAAACACGTTTTATAGATAGGTTTAAAAGATCTGTTAACATCAATTTCATGACCAGTCTCTATAATATGTTTCGCAATGGAAGAGCTAGGTCTCCTGTTCTCACCGTTATGTGCGTCGGTGGCACAGTGGTTAGGACTCTCGCTGACCATGCACATGGTCCGGGGTTCGAGCCCTCACCGACGCACACTTGATATCTATGGTCGGCCTGCGAGATTTGGGCTACCGATATCCACGCTGAAAACTCCATACTTCTACCAAAAGTAAGGTGTGGGGGTCAAGCTGTAATCAAAAATAAAAAAATAAAAATAAAAAATATCATAATATTAGAGAATGTAAAGCCGTTATATCTATCTAAGCCCTTCGAACATGCGAAAAATGACGTCACATCCCACTGTATTTACCAATTTGAATGTACGTGTGAACACACATACATAGGGAGGACTCATCGATCTCTGCAAGTAAGGGCTTCAGAGCAGATTCAAAAATGGCTCTAGAAACAAATGGAATCATCAGAACCTATTAACGGTGAGAACATGAGACCTAGCTCTTCCATTGCGAAACATATTATAGAGACTGGTCATGAAATTGATGTTAACAGATCTTTTAAACCTATCTATAAAACGTGTTTGGGGCGTATCCTAAAGTTTGTAGAAGCCCTAGCAATTAGAAAGTTCAAGCCACCTTTATGCGTCCAAAAACAATTCGTTATCACATTAAATCTTCCTTGGTAAATTTTGTTTTGATACCATAGCAGATGTACTATTACCTCTGCTATTTGGTTTAGTGGTCTTCATTGTTATTTTGACCTTGAATATGTCCTTTTAACTTGACCTAAGTCTATTTTTCTCACCTCTTACCTCTTTATTAATTTCATATATATTCCTATGACAAGTCCGTGTGTGATCAGATTGTTCGAAATGTGTTGCGCAAATACATTACACGATTCAGACAAATTACGTCTTCTTATTGCTTTATTTAAATAATTTAAATGTTTGTAAGCGCTGTGAAATGTATGTCACAGAGCACCAAATTTCGTCAAGCAGTCATTATCCTGACAGAATCAATACATTGTTTTGAATTGAATTTCTTAAAATTATTGCGTTATCACATAATCATTCCCGCCAAATCATGTCTGGTGTTTGCCTTCAAACATAGTCCTTATCCAACGAAAATAGGAATATGGGGTGCACTTCATTACATCAAAAGTTGGACAGATTCGTAAATTATTGGAACCAAAATAAAACAATGGAGTCGTGAGGGGCAAATAATGGACCTACTGAAAATACACGCATCATTCTGTCATTAGAGACTAAAACACTTCGCTAGTGGGAAGAAACCGTTGAACATCAAGTCACATTTTTGTGACCGGATACATATTTCTGCATGGCTAATAATTTGTTTAAGGCAACTTAAGGAAAAGTCTTGAATAGAAATATTGTTGCACTATACTACGAAGAACGCAAGTTATCATGGACGAAGGAAGCAGGAGAAATTTTCACCCAGTGTCTTTCACTTACATCCTCACTGGAGGATTGCATCAGGATAACATATTTTGTCATCATTGTTGCTTATATTTTATAAAACAAACGTAATTATTTCACGCACGGTTCTTTGGAATATATTTGAATTTTGACAGTTAAGAAGAACGGTGAGGGCAGCAAGAGTTGCATTGCAAATTTTCAATACAAATCCGATAATTGACGTTTAAACTGCTGATTGTGATTATGACGTCGTCAATACTTTAAGCTATCTGGAAGTCCCTACCTTTCTAGACTTCCATGTTAATTTACAATTATTTGGAGAATTTACATTTTCGGTGGAATTAATTAGGCTCATTTGAGTGAAATAATTTTATAATTCTTCCTAATAATTCACTTTATAAAAGTTTATGTATCTAATCATTTTACATATTTGTTCTTTAAAGGCATGGACTGTAAGCACAACTGTTTTCCTTTTTCATTTGCATGCGATTCTCACAGAAACCTTTGTTCGTATGTTGTAAATCCGAACGCGTCTTGTTCATATATTTTAAATATTTATGTAAATGCGCCATTTTCAATAACTGCCAACCCATCAATCCTCAAGCTTATGCCACCACAAGAAGATCAAAAGACGCAACTCAGAATACTATGAACTTTAATCAACCCGAATATATCAGAAGAAAAGCCGGTGACTTGGTGATTATTTTTTGTTTAACTGACACAAAAACCATCATAACAAGACACTGACAGCACAAATGTTTACAGTAACAAAAAATACAGTTACAGAGCGAAAATTTCAATGAAAATAATTATTCAGATAATCGACCGACGACTCTTTTTATTGCAGAAGATTATCGCTGTTTATCAACCTTTATTTTCAAAAGTACGGCAGGGGCAAGTGAAGCAGGAAAAACCTATTGAAACACACGGAAGGGCAGTAGTCATTCAATAGATAAAGAAAGCCGTACAAGTAACAAAGAAGATTTAAGTCCCACCTGTTTTGTTGTTCCGTTCTTCCCAATTCCTTACGTGCTCACTGCATCTGAGTTACAATCACATCCTGTGTTGTATACGCCCCCAAGCGGTTTCAAACATTTTACGGGTTCAGACGGTTACAGGTTAAAATGTGCAGCTTCAAAGTTTGTGAAACAACGTCATTGAGACCGAGCACTTCGGTCCAATCAATCGACGGGAAAATCAAAAAATCCAATTCAATAAATTATATGACCCGTTGCACAAGAGGTGGCTCTCGTGTCCCAAGTGGTCTAGTGGATAACGCTTTGGCGTTCGAAACTGTGGGTACTGGGTTCGAGCCTCGGTGGGAACATCATTACTCACTGAGAAATGCAGGTACATCCAGCTGACGAGTCCCAAATAGGACGAAATGTGCATCCTGGATTCCATTGCTAGTCACCATCCACCAATTGTATCACAACGCCATTTTAATTCACAATACCACTTCTGGTCGTATTCCTTCAATCTTCTAATGAACAATAAGCAGCTAGATCAAAGTAGAATTTGCTTTTTACAAAAGAAATGAAGATCGTTATATTTTGCCTGGTTATTCGAAATTCACTCAAGATAAACACAACTGACAGTTAATGATTTTTCGTTATCTTAGCCTTATGCACTTACGCTGATTTAGCAACAACTGTTGAATGCCTTAGTTTCGCGGATATTTTGCCTCTTGACTGATAAATTTCATCAAAATATCATTCCTTATTCACATTTGATCCGAGATTGTTTTGCATGGTGCACCATAGTCTCGAGAATATTTTAGTGGTAATAAAATAAAGGTATCTAATTGCGGACCGAGAAATTCTCAATGAAGTTGATTTTGAGATTGAGGTTCTTACGTCTCTAAATTTTCAAGTTATCATACAGTTATCTGAAGTATTTCATTTTCGGTGGAATAAATTAATTTCATTTAAGTGAAATACAATTTATCATCCTTCCTCAGGGTCTACTTTACAGAAGTTTATCTATGAATTTGATTTCCTTATTTTTCAACACCTTTCTAGACTATATTTGTAAGTACAGCTGCTGTCCTTTCTCATTTGTGTTTGATTCTCCTATGAAAATGTTCATCGTTCACATATTATGAAAATAAATTATTTTACCTTTAAAGTTTAACATTCACTGAAGAGATATCTATTGAATGGTTTGGTTTCAGCGCTGTTTTAGATGAAGCCATCTATTTTTCTTTGTATTCATTTCGTTATTACTTTAGTTTGTGCACCATATTAGCATGTCTACTTCCGACTGAACTTAAAGTTTAGTTTCTGCACTAAAATGAAGAAATGAAATCGAAGACTAAATATGTGTCCATACCGTGAATGTTAAGAATTCCCTGGAATGATTTGAGCACTGAGTCAGAGTGAATCAATACAAATTATTTGAAATAGTCTCAGTGTGTCTAAGAAAAGTCAAAACAAAGCTTCTCGGAACGTTTCACTGTGTAGGCCATAGCTGCTAAAGCAAAATCATTCGAAGTTTATTTACCATCAAAATATATAGTCAAAACATTACATACATTTAAGCTCACGTGTTGATAGACATATGTACTAACAAAAAACTGTGAACATTCGTCATGTATTTGTTATGCCTAATGTCAGACCGCCACATATGGGAAGTCTTGACTAGTGTAGTACAAGAGAACGTGTGTCATGACACTTAGCAGCCGATGGCATTAACTAACAAATGCGGTATACTGTGGATTGGTTGGAGACAGAGCTCACTGTCCACTGGATAGTGTACGAGTGACTCGTCTTGTAAAAGGAAATTCTAACATTAGAACCTTTTTCAGTGCGTACTACTGAAGTGGTCCAAACTACGACGAAAGAGCTTTTCGTTGGCCACTGGTTTTCCAACGTATCTTTAACATATGTTAGCCCATGATGCAAATCCTGTAACCGGCCAAATTCCTGCGAATCAACGTTTGAACGCTTTTGCATTTTGTCTCTGCTGTTTTGTGTTGCCATACGGATGAAAAGTCTATCCCTTCTCTCCTAATTTGTTTCATTCGATGTGGTTAAAATATGCAAAGCTTCAGAGACTATGTGAATGAAAGCTTCTTCCTAGAATTTCGATGTTTTCAAAATCAACTTGAAGTCCATTGTCTATAGCATGGGTTGTTATGGCTGATTTCATTTCGAGATTTTAGTTCTACTGCATTTTTATGAGGGCGTTTCGTGCACAGTACGTGTGCATTCACTGTAACATTCACTTGTGTACTGGTTTTCCCTATATTGCAAGCCTCATATTCTGAACACTATCTTATGAACACAGATGGCTCGTGTCATTTTAGGAAACATTACTGTTACATCTAGCAAAGCTCTCTTATTGAATAATCCAATTGGAAATAAAAATATTTGTTTGAAAGTACCCGTCTCCCAAAAATGTGAACTTTAGTTTGTCGTGAGTTTGCTTTAACAAGACAGTCCAGAGAGTTAAGTGTTCTCTCGCTCAGTTTGACTTCATTAGTTATTTATTTATTTCCCTTACGTTCCCAGTGGAACATGGCTCAAAGCTGGATGCGTGAAGTTTCTGTAGCAGTTTTTATTTTTACAGGATCGGGTTGCTAGTCTTATGTCCAACCTTCCCTCTTTACCAGTGTTACTACTGGCTAAGTGAGGTAAAGGAGTGCGTCGGCCGGTGATCGAACCACGGACCATCGCATGGTTGGCGAGTATACTAACCGCTGTGCCACTGACGCACAACTTCATTAGTAACCTATATATATTTTGAGAATGAGTTCATGTGTTGTAGAAAGTTTCCGTTTTCAGCTTTCTTAATAAATAAAAAATGTGTCATTCACATATTTGTACTATAAACTTATGAATGTATTAAAACATATATAATATATATATATATAATATTATATATAATGTTATACATAATACATATGCATATATATTCTAGGATGACATAAGTCTTGTCAGTACGTTTCCTTCTACACTTTTCATACGAAGACCTGCCACAGACAAAGATATTGAGAGTATATTTTGTCTTTAAGCGAGAGTAAGTGGGTTCTAAACAAAGTTTTAGGCATTCTACAATTGTTCTCTTGCAAATGCACTTCTTTCTGTAGATAACATGTAGGGGATCGAAGAAATTCGTGAAGGTAGCAGAACGTAGTCTCCACACAATTTCCAAATAGTATGTCTGTGTAATCCGTCAATACTAATCTGCACGAATTGTTGAGCCAGTGTATAATACTCTTCCTTCAATAGTTCCGGTGGTTTCAGTTACAACCCTGATTTTTTGTGATTGTAGGCGGAGCAGGCGTGGTCTTCATGAACAGGTGTTATTTCAAGTTGAGTTTAAAAGGAAAGAGAGCTCAAATTCGTTTAGGCAATGTAAATAAATGAATAGGCACCAGCCACTGGTGAGCCAACGTAAGAAGAATTAACTCAGTCTATTATTATTCTAAATCATGGAGAATGCGTGAAATTAGATGCAAGTTTCTTACTTTGTCTCATTTTCCTCATAGTAAAGAGTAGATTTTGGCGGTTAGCTGCCTTCAGAATTATTCCGTTGGAAAGCTATACGAATCCGATGGGTTCTCGAGTAAAAAGCAAATGGTGTTTAGCAAAATTATTTAACCAAAATCAACCCCAAGAAGTATCCAAGAAACAAAAAGAATATTACCAAAATGGCAGAAAGTATCTGTTAATTTTGTAGTGCTACTCACCCCTTCTAATACCTCGGGACATTTCTTCAGTGAGGTATTATTTTGGACGACTGGATTAGAAATCACACAGTTGACCTTAACGTACTCCATTTTTACACGTTCGATATTGTCCCAGTCTCCTCAACTGTTTTTGTGTAAAACAGAGGGAAGTAACCAATGTTGTAAATTATTGACCCAGGTAGACATTATTATTATTGCTCCCTTGGGTTCCTAGTGGAACATAGGGCTTCAACTGCACGTCTCCATCTGCTTCTGTTTTCTGCTGTACTTTTCGCCTGCGTCCATGTTAGTTCATATTCTTTCAACTCCTCTCCACACGATCTCCTCTATGTCACCCTTGGACGTCCCACACGCCGCTTCACTTTCGGGTTCCACTCGAGGGCTTGACGCGCGATGTCACCCAGCGGTCTCCTCAGTGAGTGTCCAATCCATTTCCACTTTCCCCTGCATATTTGTTGGGCGACTGGTTCTTGCATTGTTTATTCCCATAATTCCTTGTTGGTGATTCTTTCCGGCCATCTGATCTTCAGTATAGAGCGAAGACAGTTATTTGTTGGTAAAGGTCTGCAACAGGCTGTTGGAAATATTATTTGTAACCGACCCGCCAAGTTTCTGATCCGTATAGAAGAACTGACTTTACATTTGTATTGAAAATCCGAATTTTGTTGGCGGTGCTGAGTGACGAAGATTTCCAGATTGATTTCAGGTTGATGAATGTGTTTCTCGCCCCCCACGAATCTCGCTCGATTTGACATCCTCGTCCGCTCCTCCTGTAGTTGAGACAATGCTTCCTAGATAAGTGATGGAATGAAGTAGCCTCTTTCAAATCCCTCCCGTTGATGGTGATTGACGTTGGATGCTGTTGCTGTTGTTGGTTGGTTATTTTCATAACCTCCGTCTTGTCTATGTTTACCTGGAGTCCTGTCTCTGCTGCTTCTTCGACCAGTTTGTCGGTTTTCGCTTGTAAGTCTTCGATTGTGTGTGACATCAAACAGAAATAATCCACGCGCGAAATCCAGGTCTTCTAGGTTCTTTGCGTCGGTCCAGGATATTCCTGTCTTCACTTTTCCCACTGTCTGACGCATAATCCAGTCCACCAAAATTAGGAATATCATTGGTGAAAATTAGCACCCTTGTCTGACTCCTGTGTTTACTCCAAACGCCTCGCTGAGTTCTCCGTTGTGGATCACTTGACATGGGCCGTTGTCGTACAGCTGTTGAATAAGGTTGATGAATATTTGAGGTACGCCATAGTACTCGAGTAATTTCCAAATTACTTCACGATCAACGCTGTCGAAGGCCTTCTCAAAGTCTATAAAGTTGAGGTAGAGGTTTGATTGCCATTCCATGCTTTGTTCGATGATGATGCGTAGAGTTGCGATTTGGTCAGAACATGATTTGCCTTTCCTGAATCCAGCTTGTTCTGGTCGGAGTTCTGTCTCCAGTGCGTCCTTTAATCTCTCCAGGATGATGCGACTCAGGATTTTACTTGGCGTCGATAGAAGCATGATTCCTCGCCAGTTCTTGCAGAGTAAGGCCGAAGTCGCCCTTCTTTGGTAGTTTCACGAGGTAACCTTTCCTCCAGTCAGTAGGCACCTTTCCCTCCTTCCAGACCTTTTGCAATAATGGAGTCAGCATGTCTGCTGTAGTCTCTGGGTCCGCTTTCAGTGCTTCAGGGGTATTCCATCTGGTCCGGCTGCTTTTTCAGCTTTCAGAAGCTTGATTGCGTTCAAGACTTCAGCTCTCGTTGGGGGATTGGTGTCAACTTGCAGTTGTGTGAGTGGTGTTGTTGGTATTTCTGGACGGGTGACGGTCGGTTCAAGAGTCCTTTGAAGTGATCCGCCCATTGTTTAATCTGTTTTTCTTCCTTGGTAATGGGCTTCCCTTGGCTGTCTTTTATAGGTTTCGCTTGTGTTTATATCTTCCCGGATAGAGATTTGGTTATCTGATATAGTGTCCTCAGGTCCCTTTTGCCTGCTGCCTTTTCAGCTTCAGTAGCTAGATTGTCGTAGAATCGTCTTTTGTCCTTCCTAGCACTCTTCTTCACTTCTTTGTCCAATGCTTTGTAAGTTGAGCTCATCGTCTCCTTCTCCTGTCCGTCCTTGCATTGAATCATTTTCTCTTTCACCATTCTCCTCTCTTCTATTAATTTCCAAGTGTCCGTTGAGAGCCATTCCTTGTCTTGTCTCTTCTTTCTTCCTAGAACCGTTGAACACGTTTCGTTGAAAATCGCCTTCAGAGACTTCCAATGTTCTTCCACGCATGATTCTTCAGTGCTGTCGCGTAGTGTTTCCTGCTTTGCTCTGACAGTTGCAGTGAAAGTGTCTTTTGTGGTTGTGTCCTTCAGTTTCTGAGTGTTGAACTTGCATTGTGGCCTATCCCCAGCTATCCTCGAGGCTTTTAGTTTCACCTTGAAAGTCCCTTCTACTAGATAGTGGTCTGAACCCACATCTGCTCCTCTCCTTGACCTTGTGTCCAGTAGGCTCCGTCTCCACTTTCTTGAAATTGAGATGAAGTCTATTTGATTCTTGGTGTTTCCATCTGGTGAAATCCATGTCGTCTTGTGTATATCCTTGTGTTTGAACACACTACCGCCAATCACCAAATCATTGAAGGCGCAGAAGTCTGAGAAGAGTTCACCATTGTCGTTCATTTCACCGAGGGCCTCCCGACCCATGGTGAGTTCTCTTCCTGTGTTGTCTCCTCCCAGCTTCACATTCATGTCGCCCATCAGGATTTTGATATCGCCATTTGGGACGTTGTCCATTATTGCTTGTAGTTGTCTGTAGAACGCCTCCTTCTTCTCTTGTTCTGAGACGTTTGTAGGCGCATAGCATTGAATGACTGTAACTTTCCTTCCTTTTGAGTTGAACCTGGCTGTCATTATCCTGGAGGAGATTGGTTCCCACTGCATGAGAGCTTTGGTTGCTGTTGGTGACATCATGATGGCCACTCCCTCGGTGTGCTCGTGGTTGTCCTCTGAGTGGCCGGAATAGATTATTGTCCCTCCAGTTCGTAGTTGGCACCTTCCAGTTCCGTTCCATCTGCTTTCGCAGATTTCCAACAATTCTATTCTGTACCTTCTCATTTCAGCAGCTATCTGGGCAGCCTTCCCAGTTTCGTACATTGTACGAACATTCCAGGCACTCATCCTTACTTTTGCTTTCATCGAAAGAAGAAACATTGGCTGACTGGCTTCCCGAAGGCTTTCACCAGCCTGCGTCATTTCACTTGCCCGATTCCAGCGATAAATAAGGCATTTGCTTATGTTTTTAGAATTTTTAATGTATTTATTCGTTGAAGTTTCTGTAGCGATTTGGTTGTTTTACAGGGGTGGAGTTGCTAGCGCCAAGCCCCAACCCTCCCTCTTTACCCGGGCTTGGGACCGGCTAGAAAACTAGTAAGCTAGTAGCCTAGCAAGCTAGTATCTGGCGAGGTTAGGTAGACTTTATACTGTAATATGATAGAAATACTAATTACTTTTCTTCATCATAGGCCACATATCACCAGTACAAGGTTAACTTCAGAAATTCACTAGTACTAAGATAAGAATATCGTGACAATATGAAATAATAACAATCCATCATTTTTAAAGGCGGACAGTGGCTAAACCGAAAACTCGATACACAGATCTCTTACGTCGTTGTTTCAGTAATATGCATTATTTTTGACTATATGATTGTTAACTGCGCCATAAATAATGATATTTGCTTCATCCCGTAAACATCTAAATCTTATAAGTAGGAAGAGAGATTGACAATTTCATTTTCAATCTAATAATAACCCTTCCATCTACTGTACGTGTGCCACATCACTTCTTTATCAATTTCTTCACTACTACCCGAATAAAACTTTTCTCAATAGCAAGAAACAAAATGTGGGCTTCTTTGACACGTGATATGATGAGATATGAACACAAAAATAAAACACGGTAAACAAACAACACCCATTTTTCAGGCACCTTTGTGCATATTATGAATTCGATAATGACAATATCACTGTCAATATTGTGATCAAAAAATGTTAACAAGTAAATTTTAAATGCATTGCTAATTTACATGCTCAGAAAAGGATTTATATTTTCACTAAAATCACTTTCAAGCTTCAATTTAGACTGCGTATGCCTCGTGTTTTCACCCGGGATATTCGCCTCTTATATTGTATATCACTAAATGCATTCTAACTCTGATATGATTAGGAGCGGGGAATAAGGCTGGGGCTGCCTTCAAAAAACAAATTTTGCTAAATCACTGATTTTTCACCAAATATTATTCCTTTAGACTATACTACATCTTACTTCATAAATCTTGTACTCATATAAATAGAAATAGTGGGATGTTAATTTCATATATCAGAAGTGTCACTCACATATATCCATGACAGATTTGATATAATATTAGACACTGTTGAAGTTGTGTTTATTGCCATATATTAATACATATTGGAGAAGGGACATTGCCGCATTCGCCACTCTACAGCCTAATACTCTGAGTTAGTTGAGTGTATTTCTGTAGCCCTAAACTCATCACAGTTTGTGGCATATGTTCGCACATTTTGAAGCATCTCAGTATAAGATTGTGATGTTGAACGGAATCACTGTGAATATAACAGCAATTTACTCAAAACTGAAAACACAGTGAGAATAAATGCTTCAATTTTGAGTGAACAGACTTTGTGATATGGTACTTGATCTATAGGCAAACAGTGTTTGCAGTAGTGAGAGTTCCACTATTCTTTTCAGTGTGAAACCTACGGATGGGAAACAGTCCGCTTTATTCATTTTCACAAATCAATTACAAGACGAAATTTAACTGAATCGCGTAATGTATCTGATCATGCACGGAATAGTCATGGGAATATATTTGAAAAAAATGATGCTTTAGGAGGTGAGGAAACAGACAGAGGTATGGTTGAAGAAACATATCTGAGGAGATCCTGGATAACCACTCCTTAATCTTTAGATCATCGCACGAATTAAACATATCTGTTTTGCTAAAATTTTTTCTTCATCACTTTGGTGGCGTTTTTTCTCATCTTTTCTCGTTTCTCGACTTTTCAGTTTAACACGTTTCAATCTCATAATAAAACTGAATAATTTTCTCACATGAGTTACTTTAATTATGAGAAATCTGTGTGTAACAATTTTATCGCGTTAATAATCCAAGACTTCACCCACAGTCTAATATCGCTTTCAGTAACGAAATTTCCAGTCTTCGATTCAATAAGAATCTTTGAAATATTTAATAATCCCATATTTTTCAGAAATAATTTATTCACGAATCCGCGGCATGTTGGGTAGCTCTTTTGTTTCCTAGCCGGTTTTAAGCTAGGTTTAAGAGCGAGGTTTGGGCGTGTGGCTAGCATTCCCATACCACTAAATCTTTCAAACCGCTATATAATCTTCAACATAGGAGATATATTTAAAATTTAAAAACTTCAAGTAAATGTTATATTCTTCGCTCGATTTGGAGAGGCAAAGTGAATCGGTCTAGTGAAAGCCTTCAGGAAACCAGTCTTCTCTCGATGGAAGCAAGCGTTGGAATGTGTATGAGAAATGTCCGCACAATGTACGAGACTGGGAAGGCTGTCTAGGTAGCCAACGAAATGCGGAATTATAACACAGAAGTACTTGGAATCTGCGAAAGCAGATGGAATGAATGTGGATTCACAACATTGTCAACGAGAGAGTCAATAATCTATTTCGATTACTCAAAATGTAACCTCGGACACATTGAGGGAGTGGCTATAATGATTTCAGTAGCAACCGAAGCCCTAATGTGGTAGGAACAAATTTTATCCAGAATCATGACAGCAAGCTTTTTCTCTGTTTTACCTATTGACTAGTTAGGTAATCTCCACCGTCCTTCACATAGATATCTTCCTTGTGATAGCCAGTTGACACTGAGTATATTTTTGTCCTTATCCATGTTGCCTGTATTCACCGACTATGGGAAGGCCCAGAATGCCGTGCAGAGTTTTCCGCCCTCATTCGTGCGACAGAGGGACTATCGACTGGTGATGGTTTCTTTTCTGTTTTTTGTTCTCAGTTTGCTGTTGATATCACCGTTCATGATTTTGGATGTTGCCATTTCAGGTCTTGTCCTTCAGTGTTTCCATTTGTCAGCAGTTACCCTCTTTTAAATCGTGTGCTTCTTTGTTTTTAAATGCATAGAACTGGGCTGCTTTTAGTATTCTTCCTTTTCAGATGAACTGTAATGTAATTATGCGATAAGAGAGGCAGAATGAAGAGCATAACGTTTACATGAAATATTGGAGATTCCGGTACATTCCGTGGCTACGAATGACAAAATTCCTACAGACATCATGGTACTACCATCACATTTTATGTGCTATTATTTGACTGGTCTTTTTATTTCACTAAGCTAGTTATAAAAAGAATGAATTTTGATACATATATATAAAACCAAGCTATAATGATATATATGTATATACATATAATTCCTTTTTTAAAACCTTATAAATACTGTGAATAACATGTGGAAATTTTTGTTCCACTTCATTTAAACGGAAGTTGGTGAGTTTGAATTTTAAACAATATATATATATATATATTGATGAACAAAATCAAAGTTCCATTTGTAAGTTTTCCCTAAGGAAAGAATTGTGATAAAATTTAGGATTCTGGCTCATCACATCAGCAGGTTTTAAGGTGTTAATAAATGTATCCCAAAGCAGTATATTATTTAGCCACTATCTAAGGCTGCTCATCATCACAATGCGCTGTGAATTGTTGAAGACAATAGTCAGGATGCTTTGGACCTAGGTTTCTTGCTAGTTTGCACTCGCTGGAAATGCGTAGCTGGAGGAGCTCATGTCGCTTCCGAAAATTCAAACTTGCGTCACGAAGCACTATGGTCAAGGAGGTCTCTGCTTTTGACTTATCTCCTGTAGCTCAGTGACTACGGTTCTGACTGCAACAAATGGTGAAGCGGTTTGAATTTTAAGACTGACATAATTTCTTTCATGGTTGCAGATGGTTCTTGCTGGCGAGTGCTGATGTAAACTTGGTAGAGACAATTGTCTGCAATCATCTGACATCAAAAATTCACAGTGCCTTGTGATATCAAACTGCCGAATGTTGCAAACTTTTCCCAGAATTCAGTCTATACCAAAGAACGGAATAGACGCATTAGGCTACTTTATATTGAGGAAATCAAGAGATATTTATATATCATGTACATTATTATTCGTTATTATTATTAGATAAACAAAGTCAACTTATTAGTTGTTTTCTGGCTGAAAACTATTCTGTCACCTCTTTGTGGCCATTTCTTTGAAGGTCAGACAATATATCTGCAAATTTCGTCCACCCACGCAAAGTTTTCTGCGATTACTTGTTGAATTAGTCTTTGTTCTTGTTTTTTTCTCATGACCAAGATATGGGAAGTAAACCGCTGTCTAACAATTTTGCCTAGCAGACAGCTCTCACCACAATGTCACCTAGCCAATCGAATCCGGGTTCTTCCATTGTCACACTAGTTTAGTCATATTGGAAACTAACAGGAATCTAAGGCAAACGTCTTCCTAAGACCAGTACACGCTGATTATGGTGAAGTTACTTTGAACAAGAAACTGAGGATGTTCTTTTTGAAGTAAGTGGCTTGAAACGAGTTGCTAAAGTAGATTTATAGTACTCTTATTTGCGGATGCAACATGCTGAGTCATCGAGGTAAAAGACAACCATTTATTAGAAATAAGTTATCGTCTATTGACTTATCAGTAAGTTCTGCTACATTTCAAATAAAAACATATGCTATTACATTTGAAAGGTGTAACTGAAAATCGTCAAGGCAACACTACAGCCGATTTCCCAAATACTGAATCTCATGATTGACGCATTATGCAGCTGCTTAGGCTTTTCCCCGACGAAAACTGTTGTGATTAATCTAATCGAATGTCATCTCAATTTATCACCTGTAGCATGATTAGAATATGCTGTAGACTGCGGAGGATTATGTGCCGAAGCTAGTCGTCAGACCCCTCAAATTCAATTGACTTCACAGACTAGTACTTCATCTCTGAGATCATGAAGTGGAAGTGTTAAATATAACGGCAGATTTATCCACCATTTTACTGAGCTATTATCCTCAGTTTTGATACTACCTCCAGTCATCAGAATACAATGTCATCAGAATACATTTTGAAAACTCCTAATTTTCTAGATAGTTAAGCTCTCCGGAAAACATTATTTATCAACAGAGACTTTTTCTCCAATACAATTACTTCTGAAGTGGGTATGGCCACAATATTTAGGCAGAATGAAAAGCCTGTTGTTTGCATTTCAAGACGCTGAAGTGCTAGTATACACTCTATATTCCGTATTCAGTTGCTTATTTTCACTTATCACCAGGCTTTGAAAATCGTTCACCATCCTGAAAAGTCCCTTGATTGGATCAGGAATGGAATTCAAAACTAAGTGCAAAAATATATCATGCTGAACAGACACAAGTTATAGATATATCGCAGTGGAACAACTTAACTCTGTGTATTTTCATTTCACTACACTGATACTTTATGTCATGGAAAGATCTAGATTGGATTTGGGATATACAAGTATATTAATTAATGTGTGGCAGTAATATAAGTGAAAATAATTTTTTTTTATTTTCACAGGTTCATTGTTTACGCATATAAACTGTTTTTTTAAAATTAAATGACGGAAATACACAGCTTATCTTAAGCTAATAAAACGAATTCTCATTCAGTATATTTTGTTATCTATGAATTTACTACACATCCACAAGTGATTTAGAAATAAACAGCAATAATCATAACAAGATTATGAATGATCACGTCATAAAGTGATTTCCGTTGTGGGCCAAATACTTTGGTAACTTGTGTTTCGTTTTTACCGTGGACATTTCTGTTGTTCACGTCCCCTCCCATTTTCATTTCCAGGAATCCTATGCTTTTCCTTTCTGCATATAACAGAAAATGCATTGTTCAGAATACTATCTGAATATATTAGTTTATTTTCAGGTAAAGAGAGTAAGCTGAAATTGATCTTAGAGAACTTTCACAAAGCCCATTCTTAAGTAATTTTTACTAAAGAAACAGGAAAGAATGAGTTTTTTCTGCTTTCTGAATGTTCAAGTGACAACACGAGTAAATGAAACAAAATGTAGAAGCTCAGATCATAAATTTATGTCTCCTATGTAATGTACTCGCTTTATTAGTTTCGTTTTGATGCTTTCTGGTTAGATGATTAGTGCACCGTGTTAGAGTTAATGTTTTCACAGAAAATATACGATAAAGAACACGGTTATCTTCGTGACTAACTATTTAGAAACTCGTATGCGATAAAAGTTTTAAAATGTACTTTAAATTTTGTAAGCCCGAAATTCAGCTGGCCTAAATCTATGTTCCTGAGACTGTGGTTGGCAGAAGTAATTGGTGGTGTCGTTGGGTTATAGTATCTCAGAAGAAATGAATGCGTCTATTTCTATTCCTGATAAGCCATTCATTCAGATTCGAGATTCAAGTAAACTGATGCCGTATTCATTTGCAGAAGATACAAACCAAAAAATCACACTTCTCCTAAGTTGGCTCCCATTTACTTCACTTTGAAAATCATGTTTTCTCAAGTACACCGATTTGTAGAATCAACATTTTATGAAAATACTAGCTATGTTCACGAAATCATAAATTTTTCAGTGTTTAACAGATGTCAATTATACGCTTCTTAGTTTACAAAATCACTGAAGACTCCATTTTAATATCTCCATTCTAAAATTGAAAATATTTCAAAATAGATGATAAAACTAGTGAATTATGTCAAAAGTGAGCAAAAATACAATAACAAAACACCATGCTTGGTTTATATTGGTATTTTATTTGTAAAATTGTATATATTAGAGCTAGGACTGATAAGATCTAATTGAAAATAATATTGTTCGCTTAAATGTGTTGTTTTAAAATACAATTAGAGATAATCTTTGAAAGTACCACAACAACTCTGAAGTTGACATGAAGACATTTTCTTTCTTGGTAATGAATGATTAGACTTGTAAACAATAACAAATTTCAGTATATAAGGAGACGCAGAATTAGTTAGTACTTTGATTACAATGGACGTCTACACACAAATACTACTTCTTATCTGTATTTCGTGCCTTATTCATGATAGTGAATGTGGTAAGTTAAAAATTTGGGATCACATTTTATCCTTTCATGTATATTACACTGTTGGTGCTGCAAGCCCTGTAATCTCTACAACTACATCCAGCTTTGTCGGCGAGCTTCAAATTATTCCTCATACACCTTTTCTATGCCATGCTATATCCTGAATTATTCCTTTTTGTTTTCAAGTTGTACTAGAGAATCACTTCAGTGATGCCGCTTGGCAACCTCTTCATCACATGTCTTAACTAACTACATTTTATTCTGTATTTTTATCAGGCAATACTTTCTCGTTTATTTCTGTGGCAGGTAGATTTCCTTATCTCTTATTCCTTCATGCTTCTCATCTGATCGTCAGTTTTGAGTGAATACGACAGTCAATGACACTTTGTTATCTGTTGCAAATGCTCTCAGTGAGGTGTGCAGCAAATCTATGAACCGCCTAAAAGAAATGGCTTGACATTAATGATGGAAATTAGGATCTTATTTATTGTTTATTAACGTGGTTCTACTCACTTATTTATGAGAAGTGAACGTCCGTAGATCCTTCTCGATCATGGATTTGACATCCCATTCAATGTCGCTTAAATTTGATCAGATGCTATCCGTGTTAGTAAAAGAGATGAATTCCCTAAGATTTCTCTCATTTTATAAGGTCGGTGTTTTGTGAATGTCTGTGTATCTCAATCATCTTTGTCTTCCTTATGTTCGACTAAATTTCTGGTTTCACTGCTTTTCCTTTCAGTTTGTTGGTTTTCGCATCAACAGCCTTTAGTTTATATGACAGGATGATATGAATCATCCATTCAGACTTTAGTCCCACGTATCGTCATCATCGAATGCATCGGTCTGTCTATGATTTGCTCCACCAAATTAAGGAATATCAGTCATGATAGCAGATATACTATCTTATCTTCGTCATGAATGCTTCATGCTGACTTTAGTTTAAAATCACTAGAAACGGATCGCCATCATATAGCTACTAAATACAGTACTTCATTCTGTCATGTTGAGCGAGTTCCCGAATTACTTCGCTGTAGATAACTATTTCAGAATCCATGGAGTTGAAATAAAAGGCTGACTTTTGTATCAGACTGTATGCGGTGATGATACAAACTGATGTCACTTCAGTCAGCATATTACTCGGTTTCGCTGAATCCACCCTGCTTCAGTATTATTCTTTTTCCCAGAATGTAGACATCTAAAATTTTGCTTAAGACGTAAAGTTGCCTGATACTGTTACAGTTATCTCAATATACAGGTAAATTCTACTGTTTCAATGGTGTTAGCGTGACAGTGAAAATAACATTATTACGTAGAAAAATTACCAATCGATTATTGCATGATTTGCTGATGTTTCATCTCAATTTATCACAAATGATTGTCTGATATATCTGCAGTCTCAATGTGTTTTATGCTCATCCAGATCATTCAAAATTTGCATATAAGGCAAATTCATTTATCCTTGCATGTAAATATTTCATGCTTATGTTGCAATTGTGTTTTAAATTTAATTATATAACAAAGGAGGTAAGTTTTTGATCCTGTTTTTTGCATTCAAATATGTGTGTCACATGCAATAGCGTTCATCAAATTTCTGGTATCTCCTAAATCCTCACAACTTCCAATTTTTCTCAGACATTTAGATGACTAAGAAATTATATAATCTCGAATATGGCCTGACAACATACTGGCGGTCTCTCAGCCTACATCCTTCAGAATTGTAACTTCAATTTGAATGAGATTACTCACTTTGAATTGCGATGCTTGTTAACATTTAGGGAACATCGGATTATTGAGGAGCAAGTGAGCGGCTGAAAATTGTTTAATTTAGAAATGAAGCGTTGAATCACTTCAAACCGACGCAATCTCTGTCTGAAGAGGGGTACTTTGAGATAGCATTTGATTGAAGCTTTATGTAAGGTGTAATTATGTAGGTGTAATTATGGTTGGTGTAGGGTCCCACCCTATTTGTATTCGCGAAACTTTCATTATTTTGTGAGGTTATATGGTTGGTGGCAATCGGAAGGAAGCCTTGGACCTACGTTTCGTGCTAGTTTACTCTAGTCAGCAAGGCGTATCTGCAACCTTGAAAGCACTCATGACCCTTCTGAGATTCGAACTCGAGTCACACGGTGGTGAAGTCAGAGACGTTACCACAGATCTATTCTGACTCGCCATTGACCTCCTGCAGGACTGTATTGTATACTTTGATTGGACATAAGTAACCAGTGTGATGTGTCTAGTCCTTTTTTGATGCAGACTTAATTCTCTCAGTCAGGAGCAGGCAGATCCCACTAGTTGGTACTATCCAATCAAAAACTTTTTATTATTTTGTGCTACCACCTCTATATATCATGTTTTGTCGAAACCGACTGATAAGTTGACTGTTTTTATTTCAAATATTCTCTAACAGGAGGTAAGCTAATTGTTCTTTTTCTCATTATGTCATTATAAATTCACAATATAATACAGAATCCTATTGAAATCGTAGTTTAATAACAACCAAATTTTACTAATATCAACCATGAATGGTTTATAAAACAATCAACCACTACTATTTTGTTTAGCGCCTCAATATTTAGGATGAGAGCCTGTTTACAGTTTTGATCTTTCAGTTCATGGAGTTTCACCAGTGAATACGCTACACTGATTCGGCATACTCAGTTGTCAATTACAAGAAACTGGCAAAAAACACACAACTGAATTCATTTTAATCAGTAGTGAGATTGTCATTGTCACTGCAGTGTTCCCTATGTGATTTCGCAGTATAAATTCGTTGTTATTCTAGATATATTTTATTCTGCTGACTGCTATTAGGGTTTTCGATTTTCGTCTCCAGTTTGTTTGTGTTCTTTCAAATCGCCGTAATACTTTGTGCTTTGCCCTCAAGTTTGCGTGCAGCCTCGCATTCTAAAAATCTTGCCTACATTTTATATTACAATGCTAATGCCTATCATAATGTAGACAACGTAATTAGACAGCAGTCGTATCAGAATTTTTCCTAAATTATGAAGCTTAAAACTAAAAAACCACACTGCCCTCATGACACCGCAACACACCAATCGAAAATGATTCGTTTTGACTTGTGTTCAAACGTCTTTCATTTCCAGGGAATAACAATGTTTGTAGGCGATTCATCGATTCAAGCACTTTATTAGGAAGATAATACCTACTGTTGATATTATCATACATCGCTCTTTGCAGTTTGCAACTAAAAAGTATGGTTTTAAGTGACCACAGGGGTTATTCTCTTTGGACTGCTTAACATCATGATAAACCATCTTTGTCGTAATAATTCAGTAGAGTACTCCGTGAAGTATTTAGCAGGTATTCTGTTATATCTGTGCCATTAATTGTTATAACAGCAAGGAACTTGGCCGGTAGGCTAAAACGCCTATTCTTCTGTTGAGCTGTCTGCTTCACAGGGCCACGAAAATACCAAATTACAATGGCTAGTCAGCGAATATAGGATACTCTTTATTTAATAAGAAAAAACACATCACATTTATACTATCTCTTTATCGCAATAAAGTCGGCTCCGAGCTGTAGGAATGGATTTTTCTAAAAGGGTGGCAACAGTTATTCTGTTTGGTTGGCGATTCGACAAAGACCAAGGTGAGACAAAAGGTGATGAAATGATCACACAATAAATAAGAGTGTGCTTGAGATATAATGGATTATTATCGTAACTCGATGACAAGATAAATCACAAGATTCGTGGATTAGGATGACATATCGTTTTATTCTGGTCACTATCGCATTCACTATTCAGGAAGTTTTAATCCTGGATATATTACATTGAGGTTATAATTTCGGCTTAAGTGGGCTTTCTTTGTTTATTTGAGATTTGTACATTTTGGAGAATAACATACAATCGCATTATCTACACATATTTTCAGCCTATTATTGTAAGTAGTCAATTATTCTGTGAATAACTGTAACTTTGGTATTTCTGGCGGGTCGAAACTAAATTTCTTGCTGTGCGATAGGATGTACTGATAATGTTTTCAGGTCGATGTATACGGATAATTCAGGACTTTTTGAAAGATATAACACATTGAAACGATGCACACAATTAATTAACTCAGGTGAACTTGTTTGGCTGATCAGAAGAGTATATAATCACAAACACCTATCCGTGAAACTGATGGCAAATGGAATGGAATGAAGCAACTTACCTTTTATTCCCAGATTGAATTTTGTGATTTGGTAGACAGATATAGGCAAAACACGTCTACCGTGTATTAGAATCACAGTATGTATATATCTTCGGGTTTCTTTTACCTTGTCTTCTATATTCCCCTTCTATGTCATCCTGTCGTGTTTCCCATGTTGTTTCTGAAGCATCAGCGACTGAATCCATCTCTCTGTATTTCACTATTTTTGACTCGGCATCTGTATACGTCTTGTAAATACAGTCAGCGACATCCACCAAACGTTAAATGAGATGACATCTCGCTTATTTGTATAATAATGACCACAGAATCTATGAATAAAATATTTACGAACTCCTAATTTTTTATCGCATGACGCTGCTTAAGTGTAAAACATCAAGTTTTCACAATTCATCATCAGTACGTGTAAGACGAGAAAAAAAGTAAATGGCAATAAAATTTAGTAACCACAAATTAGTGGGGGATAAGGTAATTTAATGGACAAAAAAAGGAATTCGTATGTCACTGGATCAACCGCATAGACCTCGCCAGCCCTATATGTGGTCTAGGTTTCAGATGTCGGCTGATGCACTCATAAACCTCACCTAGCCGGTCTGAAGTCCAGTAAAGAGGGACAGCTGGACATGTGAATAGGTGATTAGTTCCGTAAAAATGAAACCCCAGCTATAGAAATTTCAAAGCTTTATTTATGTTTCATTTGGAACTTAAAGAAATAAACTAAACTTAAAAATATAATTGTGCGATATGGTGGATCAATGATGCATGAAACAGTGGTGCCTTTGTTCCTCCTGTGGCTTGCACAGTCACCCAAGTTATGATTGATTGTCGCCATTTTTAAGACAGGTCACCTGCAAAGTATGTGTAACACTGCCATACGTCGGCTAACAAGGGAAGCAATAGCATGGCATGTGTAACAAAAATGCCAATCATTCTAATTTGTAGAACTTCCATTACAACCCACCACTACGTCTGACCATACTATACAACCTAATGTGCGAGTGTAAGAGACAGAGTCACAAGAATCCAGTTTGTGACCAACTACTTTCCGACACCAAGTGTCCAGTCGTAACGAAGTACAGGGTGAAGTGCATACTACAGGGATGAGGTCAGTTTACAAAATTCCAAAAGAGAATTTTGTATGATAGCTGTGATTTCAATCCAATAGGTCTGAGGCTACCTTCCAGATAGGTGAAATTGTCAACACAATCAACCACTCCATCCTTAAATTCAGAGTGGGCGCAAGACACACAATATTCAATCCCATCTGACAGGATCTAGTAACATATTTAACATATTGTCCCTTCCTATCAATGTGTTTGCAAGAATTCGTTATCAGTATACAGTTCCTTCGTGACAAGCAAATCTTTGTGTTGTGGATGACTATTAGCGTAACATCCATCGCTACATGGACTAATGAAAATGAAAATGTTGAAGGTGGGCATTCTTGACGGGCAACGATGCTTACAGGTGGATTTCGCATGTTGAACGACGTTAGTGTTACTTTGTCCAAGTTGAACTGCTCTTCTTGGTATTTGTTTAAACGTTTCTGTCATCTACATCAGGAAGTAACTGAGAAACTGCGCATCCTAAAAGTCATTTCTGTACCCGTAGACTTTTAGCGAAACATTTGGGTTATCAGTGTTTTCCAGAGACATCCAAGATGAGCAGGATTTGTTTTTCCCAGAAAATCGTGTAATGGCAAACGAATTCGAAGCCTAACTTTTTCCTAATAGAAGATGGTTTTGATTTTAACATTTTGTCAAACATTTTAAGCATGCTGTGGTGGATATCTTAAATGAAACAGTTTTCTCGACAGTCTTTTAAAAATAATGGTCTGAAAAATTGTAGCAGTCGTATAAATCATCATTGTGTGTATCCTTGTGTATCACCGAATGAATGACAGTATAATTGACGACATATCCACATCTGGCATGCATCTACTAGTTATTGACGCATATCTTCTCTAATGGATATAACAATTGTCATTGTCACAACTACGGTCGTAAACATAAATAACAGTCCATAATATCGTTTCAGTTTATTAGACAAAACCAATATCAAAGTGATTATTTTAAAATACATTTCATCTGTTACAATTAGCATGTGAGTCCATTTATCACATAACAATATTTTCACATATAATTCTCACAAACGTTTGATGTGCAGAATTTGCCTTCTTCTGCATTATACTCTGATAGTTTAAATTTTTCCTCATGAATATGAGATTTAGTTGAATTATCGTATAGTGAATATATTTTCTTCCTTGAAAATAGTTGTGTATTGTTCGGTGTTTCATGAAACACTTTGTGTGTAAATGATGAATGTGAATCTAAAAATACACTCAGGACTGTTATTCGATTACATTTTCCGCAGCAATAGCTTATTTTCTACCGTATTATATAAATATACATATATGTATTTATAAACACATTTCCTGATCTAAGATTAGCCTGCTTCAGAATTCAACAGATACGTATCACTCAGCTTGAAAAGTTGCCTACGATTACTAATTAATTGGACAACATTGTTGTTTAACCACTTATAAACCTGTCACTTCAGAGTCATTCACCTGAAATACCTCTTCATCTCTATTCCTAATGTGAACCATACTTTCTGTAGAACCTTAATGAAGTATGAATTGCAATCAGCTAATAGTCTTGATGAACTGAGTCAGTAAGCTCGAATTTATACACTCATCTCGACAGCAATAATTTAAATTTAAAACCATTAGTTCCCTTTATGTATTTAGATAAAGCAATAAGAAGACGTAATTTGTCTGAATCGTGTAATGTATTTGCGCAACACATTTCGAACAATCTGATCATTCACGGACTTGTCATAGGAATATATATGAAATTAATAAAGAGGTAAGAGGTGAGAAAAATAGACTTAGGTCAAGTTAAAAGGACATATTCAAGGTCAAAATAACAATGAAGACCACTAAACCAAATAGCAGAGGTAATAGTACATCTGCTATGGTATCAAAACAAAATTTACCAAGGAAGATTTAATGTGATAACGAATTGTTTTTGGACGCATAAAGGTGGCTTGAACTTTCTAATTGCTAGGGCTTCTACAAACTTTAGGATACGCCCCAAACACGTTTTATAGATAGGTTTAAAAGATCTGTTAACATCAATTTCATGACCAGTCTCTATAATATGTTTCGCAATGGAAGAGCTAGGTCTCCTGTTCTCACCGTTATGTGCGTCGGTGGCACAGTGGTTAGGACTCTCGCTGACCATGCACATGGTCCGGGGTTCGAGCCCTCACCGACGCACACTTGATATCTATGGTCGGCCTGCGAGATTTGGGCTACCGATATCCACGCTGAAAACTCCATACTTCTACCAAAAGTAAGGTGTGGGGGTCAAGCTGTAATCAAAAATAAAAAAATAAAAATAAAAAATATCATAATATTAGAGAATGTAAAGCCGTTATATCTATCTAAGCCCTTCGAACATGCGAAAAATGACGTCACATCCCACTGTATTTACCAATTTGAATGTACGTGTGACACACATACATAGGGAGGACTCATCGATCTCTGCAAGTAAGGGCTTCAGAGCAGATTCAAAAATGGCTCTAGAAACAAATGGAATCATCAGAACCTATTAACGGTGAGAACATGAGACCTAGCTCTTCCATTGCGAAACATATTATAGAGACTGGTCATGAAATTGATGTTAACAGATCTTTTAAACCTATCTATAAAACGTGTTTGGGGCGTATCCTAAAGTTTGTAGAAGCCCTAGCAATTAGAAAGTTCAAGCCACCTTTATGCGTCCAAAAACAATTCGTTATCACATTAAATCTTCCTTGGTAAATTTTGTTTTGATACCATAGCAGATGTACTATTACCTCTGCTATTTGGTTTAGTGGTCTTCATTGTTATTTTGACCTTGAATATGTCCTTTTAACTTGACCTAAGTCTATTTTTCTCACCTCTTACCTCTTTATTAATTTCATATATATTCCTATGACAAGTCCGTGAATGATCAGATTGTTCGAAATGTGTTGCGCAAATACATTACACGATTCAGACAAATTACGTCTTCTTATTGCTTTATTTAAATAATTTAAATGTTTGTAAGCGCTGTGAAATGTATGTCACAGAGCACCAAATTTCGTAAAGCAGTCATTATCCTGACAGAATCAATACATTGTTTTGAATTGAATTTCTTAAAATTATTGCGTTATCACATAATCATTCCCGCCAAATCATGTCTGGTGTTTGCCTTCAAACATAGTCCTTATCCAACGAAAATAGGAATATGGGGTGCACTTCATTACATCAAAAGTTGGACAGATTCGTAAATTATTGGAACCAAAATAAAACAATGGAGTCGTGAGGGGCAAATAATGGACCTACTGAAAATACACGCATCATTCTGTCATTAGAGACTAAAACACTTCGCTAGTGGGAAGAAACCGTTGAACATCAAGTCACATTTTTGTGACCGGATACATATTTCTGCATGGCTAATAATTTGTTTAAGGCAACTTAAGGAAAAGTCTTGAATAGAAATATTGTTGCACTATACTACGAAGAACGCAAGTTATCATGGACGAAGGAAGCAGGAGAAATTTTCACCCAGTGTCTTTCACTTACATCCTCACTGGAGGATTGCATCAGGATAACATATTTTGTCATCATTGTTGCTTATATTTTATAAAACAAACGTAATTATTTCACGCACGGTTCTTTGGAATATATTTGCATTTTGACAGTTAAGAAAAACGGTGAGTGCAGCAAGAGTTGCATTGCAAATTTTCAATACAAATCCGATAATTGACGTTTAAACTGCTGATTGTGATTATGACGTCGTCAATACTTTAAGCTATCTGGAAGTCCCTACCTTTCTAGACTTCCATGTTAATTTACAATTATTTGGAGAATTTACATTTTCGGTGGAATTAATTAGGCTCATTTGAGTGAAATAATTTTATAATTCTTCCTAATAATTCACTTTATAAAAGTTTATGTATCTAATCATTTTACATATTTGTTCTTTAAAGGCATGGACTGTAAGCACAACTGTTTTCCTTTTTCATTTGCATGCGATTCTCACAGAAACCTTTGTTCGTATGTTGTAAATCCGAACGCGTCTTGTTCATATATTTTAAATATTTATGTAAATGCGCCATTTTCAATAACTGCCAACCCATCAATCCTCAAGCTTATGCCACCACAAGAAGATCAAAAGACGCAACTCAGAATACTATGAACTTTAATCAACCCGAATATATCAGAAGAAAAGCCGGTGACTTGGTGATTATTTTTTGTTTAACTGACACAAAAACCATCATGACAAGACACTGACAGCACAAATGTTTACAGTAACAAAAAATACAGTTACAGAGCGAAAATTTCAATGAAAATAATTATTCAGATAATCGACCGACGACTCTTTTTATTGCAGAAGATTATCGCTGTTTATCAACCTTTATTTTCAAAAGTACGGCAGGGGCAAGTGAAGCAGGAAAAACCTATTGAAACACACGGAAGGGCAGTAGTCATTCAATAGATAAAGAAAGCCGTACAAGTAACAAAGAAGATTTAAGTCCCACCTGTTTTGTTGTTCCGTTCTTCCCAATTCCTTACGTGCTCACTGCATCTGAGTTACAATCACATCCTGTGTTGTATACGCCCCCAAGCGGTTTCAAACATTTTACGGGTTCAGACGGTTACAGGTTAAAATGTGCAGCTTCAAAGTTTGTGAAACAACGTCATTGAGACCGAGCACTTCGGTCCAATCAATCGACGGGAAAATCAAAAAATCCAATTCAATAAATTATATGACCCGTTGCACAAGAGGTGGCTCTCGTGTCCCAAGTGGTCTAGTGGATAACGCTTTGGCGTTCGAAACTGTGGGTACTGGGTTCGAGCCTCGGTGGGAACATCATTACTCACTGAGAAATGCAGGTACATCCAGCTGACGAGTCCCAAATAGGACGAAATGTGCATCCTGGATTCCATTGCTAGTCACCATCCACCAATTGTATCACAACGCCATTTTAATTCACAATACCACTTCTGGTCGTATTCCTTCAATCTTCTAATGAACAATAAGCAGCTAGATCAAAGTAGAATTTGCTTTTTACAAAAGAAATGAAGATCGTTATATTTTGCCTGGTTATTCGAAATTCACTCAAGATAAACACAACTGACAGTTAATGATTTTTCGTTATCTTAGCCTTATGCACTTACGCTGATTTAGCAACAACTGTTGAATGCCTTAGTTTCGCGGATATTTTGCCTCTTGACTGATAAATTTCATCAAAATATCATTCCTTATTCACATTTGATCCGAGATTGTTTTGCATGGTGCACCATAGTCTCGAGAATATTTTAGTGGTAATAAAATAAAGGTATCTAATTGCGGACCGAGAAATTCTCAATGAAGTTGATTTTGAGATTGAGGTTCTTACGTCTCTAAATTTTCAAGTTATCATACAGTTATCTGAAGTATTTCATTTTCGGTGGAATAAATTAATTTCATTTAAGTGAAATACAATTTATCATCCTTCCTCAGGGTCTACTTTACAGAAGTTTATCTATGAATTTGATTTCCTTATTTTTCAACACCTTTCTAGACTATATTTGTAAGTACAGCTGCTGTCCTTTCTCATTTGTGTTTGATTCTCCTATGAAAATGTTCATCGTTCACATATTATGAAAATAAATTATTTTACCTTTAAAGTTTAACATTCACTGAAGAGATATCTATTGAATGGTTTGGTTTCAGCGCTGTTTTAGATGAAGCCATCTATTTTTCTTTGTATTCATTTCGTTATTACTTTAGTTTGTGCACCATATTAGCATGTCTACTTCCGACTGAACTTAAAGTTTAGTTTCTGCACTAAAATGAAGAAATGAAATCGAAGACTAAATATGTGTCCATACCGTGAATGTTAAGAATTCCCTGGAATGATTTGAGCACTGAGTCAGAGTGAATCAATACAAATTATTTGAAATAGTCTCAGTGTGTCTAAGAAAAGTCAAAACAAAGCTTCTCGGAACGTTTCACTGTGTAGGCCATAGCTGCTAAAGCAAAATCATTCGAAGTTTATTTACCATCAAAATATATAGTCAAAACATTACATACATTTAAGCTCACGTGTTGATAGACATATGTACTAACAAAAAACTGTGAACATTCGTCATGTATTTGTTATGCCTAATGTCAGACCGCCACATATGGGAAGTCTTGACTAGTGTAGTACAAGAGAACGTGTGTCATGACACTTAGCAGCCGATGGCATTAACTAACAAATGCGGTATACTGTGGATTGGTTGGAGACAGAGCTCACTGTCCACTGGATAGTGTACGAGTGACTCGTCTTGTAAAAGGAAATTCTAACATTAGAACCTTTTTCAGTGCGTACTACTGAAGTGGTCCAAACTACGACGAAAGAGCTTTTCGTTGGCCACTGGTTTTCCAACGTATCTTTAACATATGTTAGCCCATGATGCAAATCCTGTAACCGGCCAAATTCCTGCGAATCAACGTTTGAACGCTTTTGCATTTTGTCTCTGCTGTTTTGTGTTGCCATACGGATGAAAAGTCTATCCCTTCTCTCCTAATTTGTTTCATTCGATGTGGTTAAAATATGCAAAGCTTCAGAGACTAGTCTTTCCCTATGTGAATGAAAGCTTCTTCCTTGAATTTCGATGTTTTCGAAATCAACTTGAAGTCCATTGTCTATAGCATGGGTTGTTATGGCTGATTTCATTTCGAGATTTTAGTTCTACTGCATTTTTATGAGGGCGTTTCGTGCACAGTACGTGTGCATTCACTGTAACATTCACTTGTGTACTGGTTTTCCCTATATTGCAAGCCTCATATTCTGAACACTATCTTATGAACACAGATGGCTCGTGTCATTTTAGGAAACATTACTGTTACATCTAGCAAAGCTCTCTTATTGAATAATCCAATTGGAAATAAAAATATTTGTTTGAAAGTACCCGTCTCCCAAAAATGTGAACTTTAGTTTGTCGTGAGTTTGCTTTAACAAGACAGTCCAGAGAGTTAAGTGTTCTCTCGCTCAGTTTGACTTCATTAGTTATTTATTTATTTCCCTTACGTTCCCAGTGGAACATGGCTCAAAGCTGGATGCGTGAAGTTTCTGTAGCAGTTTTTATTTTTACAGGATCGGGTTGCTAGTCTTATGTCCAACCTTCCCTCTTTACCAGTGTTATTACTGGCTAAGTGAGGTAAAGGAGTGCGTCAGCCGGTGATCGAACCACGGACCATCGCATGGTTGGCGAGTATACTAACCGCTGTGCCACTGACGCACAACTTCATTAGTAACCTATATATATTTTGAGAATGAGTTCATGTGTTGTAGAAAGTTTCCGTTTTCAGCTTTCTTAATAAATAAAAAATGTGTCATTCACATATTTGTACTATAAACTTATGAATGTATTAAAACATATATAATATATATATATATATAATATTATATATAATGTTATACATAATACATATGTATATATATTCTAGGATGACATAAGTCTTGTCAGTACGTTTCCTTCTACACTTTTCATACGAAGACCTGCCACAGACAAAGATATTGAGAGTATATTTTGTCTTTAAGCGAGAGTAAGTGGGTTCTAAACAAAGTTTTAGGCATTCTACAATTGTTCTCTTGCTTTGTGTGCTACATGGAGTGTGGCGACTTGAACTGCCGCACATTTGTGGAAAGTTCTATGTCGAAAACAGACAGAGAGACAGACAGACAATTGTACCGAAGAAGCTATGGCCTACAAAACACGTTTATTTTATTAAGTCATAATGAAGGCTAAGCAATTCTTCATATGTATTTTTGAGATAATTGTTTTAAATATGCCTGTGCTTGAGAAATCTTTTCACACACAGAAAAATGAAATGTGAAAATAAAGTGTTAGCAGATGATGTCATTAATTTCAATAAGACACTTAGACAAACAAATAAGGGTTGACTAAATGCAATGTTACACATGAGTAAATAATTAACTAATCATGCATGATATATGGTGAAATAATTTGAAGTTTTAAAAGGTGATATGAATGTACACCCTCTTAAATCCTCAATCTTGTCGCCAGTATCCTTAGTTTCCACACTACCTTCAATCACGAAATTTCAGTAGTGCAGAAATTTACAAAGAGTCTTCTGTTTTCAGTCATTTCGCTGATATCATCTCTGATCATGATGAGTTCTCTCCCAGTGTTGTTTGATCATGGTTTTGCTTGCGTTGATAACACCAGCAGAAATTCAATATATACATCTGTCTGTTTTATTGTTCACAGTTACCTGTTAGAGTTTCTGTTATTCTCTTGATATGTGTTGTTAGTGGTTGTGTAGCATTGTATAATTGTAACTTTTCTCCTTGTTCAGCCAAAATTATATTGCATGGAAGATTTCATCATGAGCTGACATCAGTTAGAGAACCACTGGAAAACCTGGGAGTGTTCGACTGCTGTTTCATCCTAGTTTGGGACTCTTCAGCAGTATGAGCCCACAGGGATTCGATCTCAGGACCTTCTGGTTACAAGGCGAGCCGGTAGAACATTGAACCACCGGGACTCGATCTAATGGTCCTTGAATTCTAACTTCTGCAATTCGCGACAAAGCATTACCATTTCGCAATGTCTTCTTCGATGATTTACTGCCTCATCTTCAACCTTCTGTGCCTTACCGTTCACGGTATCACACTAGAACCTCAGGTCACTGCCTAGATAGGACCAGTCGCTAGTGAGCATCAGAATAATTTTCAAGTATTGGTTTCGTAGGGATTTTTGTTTGATTGCTAGGAGGATTTCATCATGAGCTCACAACAGTTTGCAAAACCATGTTGTCATGTTTTCAAAGGAGATTGTTTGTCAGTGCTTGGGGCTCACAGCCAACCATGTCTCCTTTTCTGATGTAAGATAGGATAGGAAACTAGTTAACAAGGTTGCGTTTATCAAATCCCGCATTGCTGCAAAGTTATTACTTTAGTAGGTTTTTATCAGGAGAACTAATGGTGAATGTGAATATATTGTTCACTTCTCTAACGAATTTCACTGCCGATAATTTCAGGCATTTATTTTAATGTTACATATACTTTTGTACAATACAGATACATCTCAAGTTCGTAAGTAACGTTTTTGCATTCACATAAACTGTCAAAACCGTTATCTATCTGTTGAGTTAGACTGACATATGTTCAATTAGAATCCTTTTAACTTTATAAAGTCTTTGATTCTTGTTTGGCAAAGACCTGATGGCTTTAAATACTTATCATCCAGGTTATTTTATTGAAGATAAATTTTGATGAGAATCGAAATTCGTAATTACGCGATTCCTATAAATGTTATAATAAATGTTCATAAGTACTTCGCCGAAAGAGGAATGATTGGTCACTTCCTGGTTAAAAATCGTTTCAGAGGAATTTCGTTTGACATTACTTATTCACTACATTCTGATTTTTCTTCGATTTTTTGCAGAATCCACAGTTCATTTATTTTGGTGGCTGCATGTCATTTCTAGAGTCAGATAGATGTTCCCTTTGCATGATTTAAAAGTTTTCTAAATTTAATCAACTTAACAAAGGATTTATGTATTTACCCTACGAAATGCACTACATAATGACTACACTGTTATAGTGAGGCGGCCTGCTTAAAACTTGGGCGACCAAAAACTCCCTATTGCTTATATTTTCTCTCATTCACTTTTTTTTAATCGATTAAGATATGACCTCTAATGGTATCTTGTCTTGAGTGTGTTAAAAAGTTTACAAGCTTCTGATTCGCAATTACCTGCTAAACTTGAGAAAGGGCCGAATTGTCGGTAACTGTGTGTTCCAATGCATGAGATAACTATTCCTTAGTTTAGTCCATGAGTCACAAAATATACTTCTGAACTTCTTACAACTGGCTTTTAACTAGATGTTGGCGATTTCTTGAAGGCGACAAAGCAGAAATATCATAATGAGATGGTTTGTGCTTAAGCTCAAAAGGAATTGTGTCACACGCTATATTGTCAGTCAATATTTTACTTGAGGATATTGTACGAAGAGAAAATATCATGCAGTAAACTCCTCTGAAAATTCTGTACATTATATAAGCACTGTCCAGAATAAAACTGTTGTGATTATTTAAGTGTGAAGACACACAAACTAGAATGATTTTCATGCTGAAAAGTAACCCAGTTTATCAGTGTTGAGATATAATCGGTCTTCTCTGCAGATGGTTATTTTCACCGTATTTTAAACCCAATTTCTATCGATCGTAAGTACGTAAGTCCATAGAACCAAATGTCTTTATATGCTTTTATGCCAACACTATTCATTTGTGTTATGTGATGACCGTTTATTTTATTTAAGTAACTGAATACAAGACTGTGACTTTGAAAAATTCGATTATCTTACAAGTTAAGAGAGGTCAAGAGGTAAACTGATGTCTCATTTGGATAATCCACGAGTACAATGAGTGTATCATCATTAACTACATTTGACTTTCTTTCTTGCAAATAGTGAAGTAACGATGAACCCTGTTGAAAATTTACAAACGCACGAATATTTTATGTGAAGACATGAGAATTAAACTTCATTTTGTTTCAATTTAACAACATGAATCGAAGGATCCTGTTTAATAAGTCGTTTTCTTACAATTTCATTACGAAATCAAACAAATTCTGTTGTGCACGGTTTACATGTTGTCATTTACTAGTATTAACTGCCAATAAATGTTTTTATAATTCGAAAGCGGAAAATTTTGAAAGACGTAAGTACTTTTGTTACCTTCAGCATATTAGGCTGAGACTGCTGTTATAAATATGGTAACAAAAAATATTGAAAATCTTGAAAGCGTGATGACTTAAGTTGAACTGACTCTCAGTGCACAGTAAAGGTAGAATATTTCAATTTATATTGTCCAAATTTAAAGAGTAGAGGAATGTAAAAATACAATATCATTATTGGAGAAATACATGGCATATTTTCAAATGATTTAGTCACTGTAGATGCAGTTTACAAGGACGATTTCAGTTGAAATATAACTGCCTTATACTACACAAATGAATATATTTTTGATAACTTATGTGTATCTACATAGTTATGAGGATCATAAAACAATGTAAGTCATTTGTCGTACATTTGTGAATAACTACTAATGCTCAATCTCAGGTTATTCAGATATGATGTCACTGGTGATAAATTTACACCTTCCGGTTGATGGTGAATCGTACACATGGGAATTGTGATTTTCGGTGTTTCATTATTAATTTTATATATGCATGTTCTTCTATCATTCCGAAGATTTAGCAATAAAAGCACGGTGGTAGTTTGAAAACACTGATAGTTATCATGATTAAGTAGGGGAAGTCTATATGGCATAATTAAGGCGATTCAAAGTATTACACCAAATTTTTTTAATTATTTCGAATGACACATCTAGGTGGAAATTCATGTAAGTATAGTGACAGTAATGCATTTAGATGTTAGAAAATTAATGCGGCAACTGAACGGTATAAATAATTGTGAAATTTAAAAAAATGTCTAAATGATGCATCCTATCTTAGAGACAAACAATAGGAATTACTTTTGAAAAAAGAGTAGTGATAAAGTTGGTAGAATGACGAGATAGTCAAGATACCAGTAACTTGTAAATAATTTAGGAGGATAGGATCTCATCAGAGTATCACATTAACGGAATGATGGTTTGAGCAAGACAGTTGGCTGTGCTACCTTTTTTCTGAAAATACAGGTTTAACTACCTCAGACAAACTCTGATGCCTTCAACTATGTGTAGTAAACGAACCTATAAAGCAAAATTAAAATTAATCGAGAAAAAGTAGGTAATGTTAAAATAGTTCAGTATCTGTGAGGGATGCCATAGATAGCTACGCATGGACCATGTTAGATTTCAGCGATGAATAGTGCTTTGTGTAACCGTGACGAGCTGTACATGAGTTGCGTGACAGTATGAAACGTGTGATCCAACCGGAATTATTTAATTTATCCTTATTTCTAGGAAGAAAAATTGCAGCAGTTTTGAAGAGAGAGCGTACCTCTGCTGCAGTGAATTCTGTTTAAAACGCGTTCCTTGGATATTGTGTTGCTATTTCGCAGATGTTATCCTTAAGAAACTGTAGATTTGGGAATAAGGACTTATTGTGGGCTGTTGACATGTTAGCTTGCCTCGACAGCGAATTCGTATTTTTACGAAAAAAAACATTTCTGGATAACCATCTTACTAAACGGTTCTCAAATAAGTTGGAACTTGTAATTGACAGTCTTTAAAGATGATTCATCTATCATTGAAACTGAAGTGCGTTTATACTTAGTGGGTATAAATCCCATAAGATGGGTAAACTCATCTTTATACCTAGTCCGTTCTATTGTATCATTCTCTTTCCTTATCATAAGGTCATCTAAGAATGAAATTTGTTATTTATTTTCCATTCAGTATCACGATTTTATAAAGAATGCAGATCAATAAATTTGACGAAGATGATATATTTTGATTGGACACTAGTAACTAGTGCGATGTGTCTAGTCCTTTCTTTGGTCCATTCCAACTATACAATATAATCGATGATGTATTATCAATATAACTGAGATAGAATTCCAGTTTACTAGTTACATCTTTCAAACACTCACCAACGCATATTCAGCTGTCAAAAATTCAGACAGAATTGTTCTTGTGGATGGTGTTGTAGTCACGCTATCAGCAAGTATGGCGATCAGATTTCTATTTGAGAAGTGAACATTCATTGGGTATTTTACAAGAATTTCTTTCATGGAGCATAAAGAAATATTAACACGGATGTTTAGTCAAATAACTTTTTCCCATATAAAATTAGTTGCTTTCATCAGCTGTACATTGGTAAATAAGAAAGTTATGGTTTTATTGTTCCCGTATGAATCTTTATCGCCCATACAGAAGTTGGGTGGTTCTGGTGGATGATTTACAATTAGTTGTGTTCTATGAGCTGGTTGGTTTAATTGTGGAGCTTTTTTCGTCCTTCTGGACAACATCGTCAGCGCAATTTTCAGCATAAAATGAACTGATATAAATTCTCCATGAATGATATAATTACGTCTCCTGCTTACCATCTTCGTGACTGGTAGTCGATTTACATTTCGTTTGGTCATTTTTTATTTACTTTACAATTTACTTTACAATTCAATAAAATGATCAAAACAAATGTAAATCGACTACAAGTCACGAAGATGATAATCAGGACACGCAATTCTAACATTCATGGACAATTAAATTCAGTTCACTTCATGCTAAAACTTGCGATGAAGATGTTGTCCAGAAGGATGACGAAAGGTCCGCAGTTAAATCAATCAGCTCAGAGAACACAACTATTTGCATATACTAACTTTTTATTACACTTTTTGTATTGATTCAGTTTACCATTCCTCAGTCTTTGTCACTTGTCTAAAAGAAGTTGAAATTTTTGGAATTTCCGATGGACACCAATAATGCCAGTTATCTCATTCAAATAACCCGCATCGTTCACAATTATTTTTTTCACAGCAAAAATAGACCAAAGATGTATTAAGTCATTCAGTCACCTTGAGCAGCAATCTTCGTATGTTTGGCATGCGATTCGCCCCTGCAAAATGTAAGATGCTGCTACAGGACTGGACGACGTCAACCCCTAACTTAGTGATAGGGAGTGAAGTGATAGAACATGTTGACCACTTCACCTACTTGGGAAGTTGTATCAGCACCAACGGACTGATTGGCGATGAAATCTCAGCACGGATCCGAAAAGCTCGAGCTGCTTTCGCTGACTTACACCATCTCTGGCGTAGGCGTGACATCCGGTTATCAACCAAGGGACGTGTGTACTGCTCATCAGTTCGCTCCGTCCTTCTCTATGGCTCTGAAACATGGCCAATACGCGCTGAAGACATGAAAAGGTTGACTGCTTTCGATCATAGATGTCTGCGATCTCTGTCTCACGTTAGGTGGTTTCACAAGATAAGTAATGTTGACGTTAGGCGTAGAGTGTTGGGCAAAGAGGGAAAATCAATCGACGAGGCTATAAAGTTACTTAGACTAAGATGGCTAGGTCACGTGGTGCGCATGCCTAACCACCGCCTCCCCCGACGGGCATTGTTAGCTGATATAGGTTCAGTTTGGAAAAGAGCCAGTGGTGGCCAAACAAAAACATGGCATCAATCCATGAAATCCTTGACAGTTAAACTGAGTCAGGTAGGGAGATGCAGACTCCCGGGTTGGGGCCCTCGGGACTCTAGGAATCAATGGCTGGAGACAATAGGTGACATGGCTCAAAATCGTTGTCAATGGCGCAGATGTATTCAATCTCTGTAATCTTTCATATTCCTTTCTACCATTACCCATTCTGTTTCACTCTTATATTTGCCAAACTCTGTTAATTCTCTTAACTCATCTTCTTGTCTACCTCTGTGAGCTATTTGGAAGGTGGCAACTCGAACTGCTGCACTTCGGTGCCAAGTTCTATGTTGAATCCAGACAGACAGACAGAGGTTCTCTAACTGATATCAATCCGTGATCAACTCGTAAAACATAACTAATCCTTACAAACCAAAACTATAGAAAGTTAATCTGATGCTCGCTAGTGACTTGCTACAGGTTGGAGTTTCCTGAGTTCTAGTGAGAAGTCGTGACCAGTGAGGTCCAATTAGATGTCACGTGTGTGGATGGATGTCCCACCAACGACAATGGTTGGGGTCGCGCTAAATCACGAATTGGTAGAAGTTAGAATTCACGAGCCATTGAATCGGGTCCCAGTGGCTGAATGGTATACGAGCTTGCCTTGTAACCGGAAGGACCTGGGTTCGAAACACAGTGGGTGCGTACTGCCGATGATTCCCAAACTAAGATGAAACAGCAGCTGTCCAGTACTCCCTGGTTTTCAATGGTTCTCTAACTGATATCAATCCGTGATCAACTCGTAAAACATAACTAATCCTTACAAACCAAAACTATAGAAAGTTAATCTGATGCTCGCTAGTGACTTGCTACAGGTTGGAGTTTCCTGAGTTCTAGTGAGAAGTCGTGACCAGTGAGGTCCAATTAGATGTCACGTGTGTGGATGGATGTCCCACCAACGACAATGGTTGGGGTCGCGCTAAATCACGAATTGGTAGAAGTTAGAATTCACGAGCCATTGAATCGGGTCCCAGTGGCTGAATGGTATACGAGCTTGCCTTGTAACCGGAAGGACCTGGGTTCGAAACCCAGTGGGTGCGTACTGCCGATGATTCCCAAACTAAGATGAAACAGCAGCTGTCCAGTACTCCCTGGTTTTCAATGGTTCTCTAACTGATATCAATCCGTGATCAACTCGTAAAACATAACTAATCCTTACAAACCAAAACTATAGAAAGTTAATCTGATGCTCGCTAGTGACTTGCTACAGGTTGGAGTTTCCTGAGTTCTAGTGAGAAGTCGTGACCAGTGAGGTCCAATTAGATGTCACGTGTGTGGATGGATGTCCCACCAACGACAATGGTTGGGGTCGCGCTAAATCACGAATTGGTAGAAGTTAGAATTCACGAGCCATTGAATCGGGTCCCAGTGGCTGAATGGTATACGAGCTTGCCTTGTAACCGGAAGGACCTGGGTTCGAAACACAGTGGGTGCGTACTGTCGATGATTCCCAAACTAAGATGAAACAGCAGCTGTCCAGTACTCCCTGGTTTTCAATGGTTCTCTAACTGATATCAATCCGTGATCAACTCGTAAAACATAACTAATCCTTACAAACCAAAACTATAGAAAGTTAATCTGATGCTCGCTAGTGACTTGCTACAGGTTGGAGTTTCCTGAGTTCTAGTGAGAAGTCGTGACCAGTGAGGTCCAATTAGATGTCACGTGTGTGGATGGATGTCCCACCAACGACAATGGTTGGGGTCGCGCTAAATCACGAATTGGTAGAAGTTAGAATTCACGAGCCATTGAATCGGGTCCCAGTGGCTGAATGGTATACGAGCTTGCCTTGTAACCGGAAGGACCTGGGTTCGAAACACAGTGGGTGCGTACTGCCGATGATTCCCAAACTAAGATGAAACAGCAGCTGTCCAGTACTCCCTGGTTTTCAATGGTTCTCTAACTGATATCAATCCGTGATCAACTCGTAAAACATAACTAATCCTTACAAACCAAAACTATAGAAAGTTAATCTGATGCTCGCTAGTGACTTGCTACAGGTTGGAGTTTCCTGAGTTCTAGTGAGAAGTCGTGACCAGTGAGGTCCAATTAGATGTCACGTGTGTGGATGGATGTCCCACCAACGACAATGGTTGGGGTCGCGCTAAATCACGAATTGGTAGAAGTTAGAATTCACGAGCCATTGAATCGGGTCCCAGTGGCTGAATGGTATACGAGCTTGCCTTGTAACCGGAAGGACCTGGGTTCGAAACCCAGTGGGTGCGTACTGTCGATGATTCCCAAACTAAGATGAAACAGCAGCTGTCCAGTACTCCCTGGTTTTCAATGGTTCTCTAACTGATATCAATCCGTGATCAACTCGTAAAACATAACTAATCCTTACAAACCAAAACTATAGAAAGTTAATCTGATGCTCGCTAGTGACTTGCTACAGGTTGGAGTTTCCTGAGTTCTAGTGAGAAGTCGTGACCAGTGAGGTCCAATTAGATGTCACGTGTGTGGATGGATGTCCCACCAACGACAATGGTTGGGGTCGCGCTAAATCACGAATTGGTAGAAGTTAGAATTCACGAGCCATTGAATCGGGTCCCAGTGGCTGAATGGTATACGAGCTTGCCTTGTAACCGGAAGGACCTGGGTTCGAAACACAGTGGGTGCGTACTGCCGATGATTCCCAAACTAAGATGAAACAGCAGCTGTCCAGTACTCCCTGGTTTTCAATGGTTCTCTAACTGATATCAATCCGTGATCAACTCGTAAAACATAACTAATCCTTACAAACCAAAACTATAGAAAGTTAATCTGATGCTCGCTAGTGACTTGCTACAGGTTGGAGTTTCCTGAGTTCTAGTGAGAAGTCGTGACCAGTGAGGTCCAATTAGATGTCACGTGTGTGGATGGATGTCCCACCAACGACAATGGTTGGGGTCGCGCTAAATCACGAATTGGTAGAAGTTAGAATTCACGAGCCATTGAATCGGGTCCCAGTGGCTGAATGGTATACGAGCTTGCCTTGTAACCGGAAGGACCTGGGTTCGAAACACAGTGGGTGCGTACTGCCGATGATTCCCAAACTAAGATGAAACAGCAGCTGTCCAGTACTCCCTGGTTTTCAATGGTTCTCTAACTGATATCAATCCGTGATCAACTCGTAAAACATAACTAATCCTTACAAACCAAAACTATAGAAAGTTAATCTGATGCTCGCTAGTGACTTGCTACAGGTTGGAGTTTCCTGAGTTCTAGTGAGAAGTCGTGACCAGTGAGGTCCAATTAGATGTCACGTGTGTGGATGGATGTCCCACCAACGACAATGGTTGGGGTCGCGCTAAATCACGAATTGGTAGAAGTTAGAATTCACGAGCCATTGAATCGGGTCCCAGTGGCTGAATGGTATACGAGCTTGCCTTGTAACCGGAAGGACCTGGGTTCGAAACACAGTGGGTGCGTACTGCCGATGATTCCCAAACTAAGATGAAACAGCAGCTGTCCAGTACTCCCTGGTTTTCAATGGTTCTCTAACTGATATCAATCCGTGATCAACTCGTAAAACATAACTAATCCTTACAAACCAAAACTATAGAAAGTTAATCTGATGCTCGCTAGTGACTTGCTACAGGTTGGAGTTTCCTGAGTTCTAGTGAGAAGTCGTGACCAGTGAGGTCCAATTAGATGTCACGTGTGTGGATGGATGTCCCACCAACGACAATGGTTGGGGTCGCGCTAAATCACGAATTGGTAGAAGTTAGAATTCACGAGCCATTGAATCGGGTCCCAGTGGCTGAATGGTATACGAGCTTGCCTTGTAACCGGAAGGACCTGGGTTCGAAACCCAGTGGGTGCGTACTGTCGATGATTCCCAAACTAAGATGAAACAGCAGCTGTCCAGTACTCCCTGGTTTTCAATGGTTCTCTAACTGATATCAATCCGTGATCAACTCGTAAAACATAACTAATCCTTACAAACCAAAACTATAGAAAGTTAATCTGATGCTCGCTAGTGACTTGCTACAGGTTGGAGTTTCCTGAGTTCTAGTGAGAAGTCGTGACCAGTGAGGTCCAATTAGATGTCACGTGTGTGGATGGATGTCCCACCAACGACAATGGTTGGGGTCGCGCTAAATCACGAATTGGTAGAAGTTAGAATTCACGAGCCATTGAATCGGGTCCCAGTGGCTGAATGGTATACGAGCTTGCCTTGTAACCGGAAGGACCTGGGTTCGAAACCCAGTGGGTGCGTACTGCCGATGATTCCCAAACTAAGATGAAACAGCAGCTGTCCAGTACTCCCTGGTTTTCAATGGTTCTCTAACTGATATCAATCCGTGATCAACTCGTAAAACATAACTAATCCTTACAAACCAAAACTATAGAAAGTTAATCTGATGCTCGCTAGTGACTTGCTACAGGTTGGAGTTTCCTGAGTTCTAGTGAGAAGTCGTGACCAGTGAGGTCCAATTAGATGTCACGTGTGTGGATGGATGTCCCACCAACGACAATGGTTGGGGTCGCGCTAAATCACGAATTGGTAGAAGTTAGAATTCACGAGCCATTGAATCGGGTCCCAGTGGCTGAATGGTATACGAGCTTGCCTTGTAACCGGAAGGACCTGGGTTCGAAACCCAGTGGGTGCGTACTGCCGATGATTCCCAAACTAAGATGAAACAGCAGCTGTCCAGTACTCCCTGGTTTTCAATGGTTCTCTAACTGATATCAATCCGTGATCAACTCGTAAAACATAACTAATCCTTACAAACCAAAACTATAGAAAGTTAATCTGATGCTCGCTAGTGACTTGCTACAGGTTGGAGTTTCCTGAGTTCTAGTGAGAAGTCGTGACCAGTGAGGTCCAATTAGATGTCACGTGTGTGGATGGATGTCCCACCAACGACAATGGTTGGGGTCGCGCTAAATCACGAATTGGTAGAAGTTAGAATTCACGAGCCATTGAATCGGGTCCCAGTGGCTGAATGGTATACGAGCTTGCCTTGTAACCGGAAGGACCTGGGTTCGAAACCCAGTGGGTGCGTACTGTCGATGATTCCCAAACTAAGATGAAACAGCAGCTGTCCAGTACTCCCTGGTTTTCAATGGTTCTCTAACTGATATCAATCCGTGATCAACTCGTAAAACATAACTAATCCTTACAAACCAAAACTATAGAAAGTTAATCTGATGCTCGCTAGTGACTTGCTACAGGTTGGAGTTTCCTGAGTTCTAGTGAGAAGTCGTGACCAGTGAGGTCCAATTAGATGTCACGTGTGTGGATGGATGTCCCACCAACGACAATGGTTGGGGTCGCGCTAAATCACGAATTGGTAGAAGTTAGAATTCACGAGCCATTGAATCGGGTCCCAGTGGCTGAATGGTATACGAGCTTGCCTTGTAACCGGAAGGACCTGGGTTCGAAACCCAGTGGGTGCGTACTGCCGATGATTCCCAAACTAAGATGAAACAGCAGCTGTCCAGTACTCCCTGGTTTTCAATGGTTCTCTAACTGATATCAATCCGTGATCAACTCGTAAAACATAACTAATCCTTACAAACCAAAACTATAGAAAGTTAATCTGATGCTCGCTAGTGACTTGCTACAGGTTGGAGTTTCCTGAGTTCTAGTGAGAAGTCGTGACCAGTGAGGTCCAATTAGATGTCACGTGTGTGGATGGATGTCCCACCAACGACAATGGTTGGGGTCGCGCTAAATCACGAATTGGTAGAAGTTAGAATTCACGAGCCATTGAATCGGGTCCCAGTGGCTGAATGGTATACGAGCTTGCCTTGTAACCGGAAGGTCCTGGGTTCGAAACCCAGTGGGTGCGTACTGCCGATGATTCCCAAACTAAGATGAAACAGCAGCTGTCCAGTACTCCCTGGTTTTCAATGGTTCTCTAACTGATATCAATCCGTGATCAACTCGTAAAACATAACTAATCCTTACAAACCAAAACTATAGAAAGTTAATCTGATGCTCGCTAGTGACTTGCTACAGGTTGGAGTTTCCTGAGTTCTAGTGAGAAGTCGTGACCAGTGAGGTCCAATTAGATGTCACGTGTGTGGATGGATGTCCCACCAACGACAATGGTTGGGGTCGCGCTAAATCACGAATTGGTAGAAGTTAGAATTCACGAGCCATTGAATCGGGTCCCAGTGGCTGAATGGTATACGAGCTTGCCTTGTAACCGGAAGGACCTGGGTTCGAAACCCAGTGGGTGCGTACTGCCGATGATTCCCAAACTAAGATGAAACAGCAGCTGTCCAGTACTCCCTGGTTTTCAATGGTTCTCTAACTGATATCAATCCGTGATCAACTCGTAAAACATAACTAATCCTTACAAACCAAAACTATAGAAAGTTAATCTGATGCTCGCTAGTGACTTGCTACAGGTTGGAGTTTCCTGAGTTCTAGTGAGAAGTCGTGACCAGTGAGGTCCAATTAGATGTCACGTGTGTGGATGGATGTCCCACCAACGACAATGGTTGGGGTCGCGCTAAATCACGAATTGGTAGAAGTTAGAATTCACGAGCCATTGAATCGGGTCCCAGTGGCTGAATGGTATACGAGCTTGCCTTGTAACCGGAAGGTCCTGGGTTCGAAACCCAGTGGGTGCGTACTGTCGATGATTCCCAAACTAAGATGAAACAGCAGCTGTCCAGTACTCCCTGGTTTTCAATGGTTCTCTAACTGATATCAATCCGTGATCAACTCGTAAAACATAACTAATCCTTACAAACCAAAACTATAGAAAGTTAATCTGATGCTCGCTAGTGACTTGCTACAGGTTGGAGTTTCCTGAGTTCTAGTGAGAAGTCGTGACCAGTGAGGTCCAATTAGATGTCACGTGTGTGGATGGATGTCCCACCAACGACAATGGTTGGGGTCGCGCTAAATCACGAATTGGTAGAAGTTAGAATTCACGAGCCATTGAATCGGGTCCCAGTGGCTGAATGGTATACGAGCTTGCCTTGTAACCGGAAGGACCTGGGTTCGAAACCCAGTGGGTGCGTACTGTCGATGATTCCCAAACTAAGATGAAACAGCAGCTGTCCAGTACTCCCTGGTTTTCAATGGTTCTCTAACTGATATCAATCCGTGATCAACTCGTAAAACATAACTAATCCTTACAAACCAAAACTATAGAAAGTTAATCTGATGCTCGCTAGTGACTTGCTACAGGTTGGAGTTTCCTGAGTTCTAGTGAGAAGTCGTGACCAGTGAGGTCCAATTAGATGTCACGTGTGTGGATGGATGTCCCACCAACGACAATGGTTGGGGTCGCGCTAAATCACGAATTGGTAGAAGTTAGAATTCACGAGCCATTGAATCGGGTCCCAGTGGCTGAATGGTATACGAGCTTGCCTTGTAACCGGAAGGTCCTGGGTTCGAAACCCAGTGGGTGCGTACTGCCGATGATTCCCAAACTAAGATGAAACAGCAGCTGTCCAGTACTCCCTGGTTTTCAATGGTTCTCTAACTGATATCAATCCGTGATCAACTCGTAAAACATAACTAATCCTTACAAACCAAAACTATAGAAAGTTAATCTGATGCTCGCTAGTGACTTGCTACAGGTTGGAGTTTCCTGAGTTCTAGTGAGAAGTCGTGACCAGTGAGGTCCAATTAGATGTCACGTGTGTGGATGGATGTCCCACCAACGACAATGGTTGGGGTCGCGCTAAATCACGAATTGGTAGAAGTTAGAATTCACGAGCCATTGAATCGGGTCCCAGTGGCTGAATGGTATACGAGCTTGCCTTGTAACCGGAAGGTCCTGGGTTCGAAACCCAGTGGGTGCGTACTGCCGATGATTCCCAAACTAAGATGAAACAGCAGCTGTCCAGTACTCCCTGGTTTTCAATGGTTCTCTAACTGATATCAATCCGTGATCAACTCGTAAAACATAACTAATCCTTACAAACCAAAACTATAGAAAGTTAATCTGATGCTCGCTAGTGACTTGCTACAGGTTGGAGTTTCCTGAGTTCTAGTGAGAAGTCGTGACCAGTGAGGTCCAATTAGATGTCACGTGTGTGGATGGATGTCCCACCAACGACAATGGTTGGGGTCGCGCTAAATCACGAATTGGTAGAAGTTAGAATTCACGAGCCATTGAATCGGGTCCCAGTGGCTGAATGGTATACGAGCTTGCCTTGTAACCGGAAGGTCCTGGGTTCGAAACCCAGTGGGTGCGTACTGCCGATGATTCCCAAACTAGGATGAAACAGCAGCTGTCCAGTACTCCCTGGTTTTCAATGGTTCTCTAACTGATATCAATCCGTGATCAACTCGTAAAACATAACTAATCCTTACAAACCAAAACTATAGAAAGTTAATCTGATGCTCGCTAGTGACTTGCTACAGGTTGGAGTTTCCTGAGTTCTAGTGAGAAGTCGTGACCAGTGAGGTCCAATTAGATGTCACGTGTGTGGATGGATGTCCCACCAACGACAATGGTTGGGGTCGCGCTAAATCACGAATTGGTAGAAGTTAGAATTCACGAGCCATTGAATCGGGTCCCAGTGGCTGAATGGTATACGAGCTTGCCTTGTAACCGGAAGGTCCTGGGTTCGAAACCCAGTGGGTGCGTACTGCCGATGATTCCCAAACTAGATGAAACAGCAGCTGTCCAGTACTCCCTGGTTTTCAATGGTTCTCTAACTGATATCAATCCGTGATCAACTCGTAAAACATAACTAATCCTTACAAACCAAAACTATAGAAAGTTAATCTGATGCTCGCTAGTGACTTGCTACAGGTTGGAGTTTCCTGAGTTCTAGTGAGAAGTCGTGACCAGTGAGGTCCAATTAGATGTCACGTGTGTGGATGGATGTCCCACCAACGACAATGGTTGGGGTCGCGCTAAATCACGAATTGGTAGAAGTTAGAATTCACGAGCCATTGAATCGGGTCCCAGTGGCTGAATGGTATACGAGCTTGCCTTGTAACCGGAAGGTCCTGGGTTCGAAACCCAGTGGGTGCGTACTGCCGATGATTCCCAAACTAGGATGAAACAGCAGCTGTCCAGTACTCCCTGGTTTTCAATGGTTCTCTAACTGATATCAATCCGTGATCAACTCGTAAAACATAACTAATCCTTACAAACCAAAACTATAGAAAGTTAATCTGATGCTCGCTAGTGACTTGCTACAGGTTGGAGTTTCCTGAGTTCTAGTGAGAAGTCGTGACCAGTGAGGTCCAATTAGATGTCACGTGTGTGGATGGATGTCCCACCAACGACAATGGTTGGGGTCGCGCTAAATCACGAATTGGTAGAAGTTAGAATTCACGAGCCATTGAATCGGGTCCCAGTGGCTGAATGGTATACGAGCTTGCCTTGTAACCGGAAGGTCCTGGGTTCGAAACCCAGTGGGTGCGTACTGCCGATGATTCCCAAACTAGATGAAACAGCAGCTGTCCAGTACTCCCTGGTTTTCAATGGTTCTCTAACTGATATCAATCCGTGATCAACTCGTAAAACATAACTAATCCTTACAAACCAAACTATAGAAAGTTAATCTGATGCTCGCTAGTGACTTGCTACAGGTTGGAGTTTCCTGAGTTCTAGTGAGAAGTCGTGACCAGTGAGGTCCAATTAGATGTCACGTGTGTGGATGGATGTCCCACCAACGACAATGGTTGGGGTCGCGCTAAATCACGAATTGGTAGAAGTTAGAATTCACGAGCCATTGAATCGGGTCCCAGTGGCTGAATGGTATACGAGCTTGCCTTGTAACCGGAAGGTCCTGGGTTCGAAACCCAGTGGGTGCGTACTGCCGATGATTCCCAAACTAGGATGAAACAGCAGCTGTCCAGTACTCCCTGGTTTTCAATGGTTCTCTAACTGATATCAATCCGTGATCAACTCGTAAAACATAACTAATCCTTACAAACCAAACTATAGAAAGTTAATCTGATGCTCGCTAGTGACTTGCTACAGGTTGGAGTTTCCTGAGTTCTAGTGAGAAGTCGTGACCAGTGAGGTCCAATTAGATGTCACGTGTGTGGATGGATGTCCCACCAACGACAATGGTTGGGGTCGCGCTAAATCACGAATTGGTAGAAGTTAGAATTCACGAGCCATTGAATCGGGTCCCAGTGGCTGAATGGTATACGAGCTTGCCTTGTAACCGGAAGGTCCTGGGTTCGAAACCCAGTGGGTGCGTACTGCCGATGATTCCCAAACTAGATGAAACAGCAGCTGTCCAGTACTCCCTGGTTTTCAATGGTTCTCTAACTGATATCAATCCGTGATCAACTCGTAAAACATAACTAATCCTTACAAACCAAAACTATAGAAAGTTAATCTGATGCTCGCTAGTGACTTGCTACAGGTTGGAGTTTCCTGAGTTCTAGTGAGAAGTCGTGACCAGTGAGGTCCAATTAGATGTCACGTGTGTGGATGGATGTCCCACCAACGACAATGGTTGGGGTCGCGCTAAATCACGAATTGGTAGAAGTTAGAATTCACGAGCCATTGAATCGGGTCCCAGTGGCTGAATGGTATACGAGCTTGCCTTGTAACCGGAAGGTCCTGGGTTCGAAACCCAGTGGGTGCGTACTGCCGATGATTCCCAAACTAGGATGAAACAGCAGCTGTCCAGTACTCCCTGGTTTTCAATGGTTCTCTAACTGATATCAATCCGTGATCAACTCGTAAAACATAACTAATCCTTACAAACCAAAACTATAGAAAGTTAATCTGATGCTCGCTAGTGACTTGCTACAGGTTGGAGTTTCCTGAGTTCTAGTGAGAAGTCGTGACCAGTGAGGTCCAATTAGATGTCACGTGTGTGGATGGATGTCCCACCAACGACAATGGTTGGGGTCGCGCTAAATCACGAATTGGTAGAAGTTAGAATTCACGAGCCATTGAATCGGGTCCCAGTGGCTGAATGGTATACGAGCTTGCCTTGTAACCGGAAGGTCCTGGGTTCGAAACCCAGTGGGTGCGTACTGCCGATGATTCCCAAACTAAGATGAAACAGCAGCTGTCCAGTACTCCCTGGTTTTCAATGGTTCTCTAACTGATATCAATCCGTGATCAACTCGTAAAACATAACTAATCCTTACAAACCAAAACTATAGAAAGTTAATCTGATGCTCGCTAGTGACTTGCTACAGGTTGGAGTTTCCTGAGTTCTAGTGAGAAGTCGTGACCAGTGAGGTCCAATTAGATGTCACGTGTGTGGATGGATGTCCCACCAACGACAATGGTTGGGGTCGCGCTAAATCACGAATTGGTAGAAGTTAGAATTCACGAGCCATTGAATCGGGTCCCAGTG